>JAXIVJ010000825.1:57500-162500 GCA_036785665.1 Chirona hameri
TGTCCCTCGTGAAGCCTGGGTGCGAAAGCTCCGTAGGATCACGACCTCGGAGGATTTAGGATATGTCCCTTGTGACGCCCTGGGAGCTGAAACTCTTAAGTCGCTGGTCGCGGAGTGCTTCGCAGGATCACGACCTCGGAGGGTTTAGATATGTCCCTCGTGAAGCCTGGGTGCGAGAGCTCCGTAGGATCACGACCTCGGAGGATTTAGGATATGTCCCTTGTGACGCCTTGGGAGCTGAAACTCTTAAGTCGCTGGTCGCGGAGTGCTTTGCAGGATCACGACCTCGGAGGGTTTAGGTATGTCGCTCGTGAAGCCTGGGTGCGAAAGCTCCTTGGGATAATGACCTCAGAGGGTTTAGGGTATGTCCCTCGTGAAGCCTGGTTGCGAAAGCTCCGTAGGATCACGACCTCGGAGGATTTAGGATATGTCCCTTGTGATGCCCTAAGAGCTGAAACTCTTAAGTCGCTGGTGGCGGAGTGCTTCGCAGGATCACGACCTCGGAGGGTTTAGGTATGCCCATCGTGAAGCCTGGGTGCGAAATCTCCTTAGGATAACGACCTCGGAGGATAGTAGGCCCCGTGGCAGCCCGGATGCATCACTGGCAGGGCGACGGGAAACATTATGTCGATCTCATTTGTCGGGTGACTGCGGTTAGACGGGATTTATTCCGCAGTGAGCCATGTAGCTCCGGCAGTGGGACTTCGGTTTTTAGTAGGCTGCTGTGGCAGTATTAGAAGACGCCTCGGGAATACGCAATAAGACGTGAGCGCTCAGCTATAACAAGGCTTCAAGGTGGACTTCGCAATGGAATGTTTACGAGGTAAGTATACACATAAGCAATTGTTAAATCGTTGTCTTATCAAGTGTCTATGGGAGCCATAAGCACGCCATAGGACTGCCGAAACTGCGTACCCAGCGTAGTGTTACGCACCACTGGAGGGAATAGGAAAAAGGGGATGGGTCAGGAGACCAACCAGACAGTTTACTGCATAGTATGACAGAGATTGATTGAGTAAATGCATAAGGAGAGTCTGATTGCAAGGACGTATGACTGTGTTAGTCCCAGTGGGAGATGGTCCTCAGCGTAGCGTTGCACTGGGCATGGAGGAGGGGCAGTGAACCATTTTCTGAACTCATTGTGATATTTGGGAGATAAACCGTTGTGAAACCATGTAAGGAGGAGCCAGATAGCCATTAGGACGGCTCACGAACAAGGAACCCGGGCCTTATTCCACCGGACCAATTTCCTATAAACCCGCAAAATTTCACCACCACCCACCCTAATCGTGCAGCGACCTATGTGCTCGCCGATGATTTACTTGCCTCCAAATTAAACAAATGTATGTACAGGTCTAGTTCGATTCTGAATTTGCAACCACACAATTTAGTAATATCTCAAAAACCGGGGGATATAACATTCTGAGAGTGCCATATTTCGATTCCTGATCTCAAGAGTCCGGAAAATTTCAAAAATGTTGCAAATTTTTGAAAATTGTTGCAAGCAGCTCTAACTGCTGCAGATTAAGCCAGAGAGCCTCAAAATTTATGGCAATGAATTCAGCGACCCAAAATTAACCGGAAAAAGAGTTTTCAAAAATTTCGAAAAATGCTGCAATGTTGCAAGAAATTGCAGAACGAACAGAAAAGCGAAGCGAAACCCCGTTACAGAAATATGTTATCATTGTTTCAAAATATGTTAACTTGTGTGTTACACTAGCATATTTTCAAACCATGATTTTAATCTGATTAATTTGCATGGCGGTTGCTGAATCATTTTAAGAAATTATGTTTTAATTAAAAATGAAATGGCAATTCCTCTGGCGCCCGTCATTCTTATAGTGCTGATACAAGCCTGCATACAAGATTCAGAGTTGAAAAGGTAAATAACTGTATGCAAATATATCGTTTTCTGGGTTGTGATACTGTGAGAGTCTGTGTGGTTGTTAGCATACCTAAGTTATTATATATTCCGATAATTCTCTTCCGTGAGATTTCACTACATGGTTAACATCGGTGATAGGTTCTTAAGAGCCAGCATGGTGCTCTAGTGTTTGTTAATTCAAAATAATAATGTTCCAAATTGGGAGTTAACTTTAATTTTCGTATTAATTATGCAACTGGTTTGAGGGTAAGCTGCTCCTTCTGCCAATACAGCCATAATTTAGACAAGCTTGACTGACTTCAACTCGCCAAACTTGGATGCAGCAAAGCCTAGCTGGTGGTACTTATAGTTTAATGAGATTATATTCATCGAAGTTGGAAAGGATTATCTAGTTTTTCCTCAACGAATAATCAAAGCCGTTGTATTTCATTTACCTGCACTCAGCAGCGAATATTGTATTATAATTTGACACTCTAACTCTTACCTCTCTAATGTTTCACTTTATAGCGAAGTAGGTATATGATGGATTTGCACGCCTTATTTCTAAAAAGAATGTCAACAAGTTTCTTCCGATACGCAAAAATGCTAATAATTGTACGGTAACATTTAAAGGGACTATCCCACCTTAACATTATATTTGAGTTGAGATAGCCATTTTGATGGCTTGGCATTAAAACTATGTATGGTAGCAGTTAACAAAAACACAATGATCTAATAAAAAAGATATTCGAATTTGATTTGGCATCTGTAAAAAATAAGGCCCATGAGTATTTGAATAGGGCCTATAAACCGATAGCGTCGTCTCTCTTTACCATACACTAATCGCACGTGGAGAAAGTTCCCCGATAGATTATCAAGGACCATCAGCTAAACAATGTGTATCGCCAGTGAGGTATGGGCATGAAGTGAGTGAGAGTATAGGTGACCTTTAGCCAAAACCTGACGTCATCGACCCGAGTCGCTGCCAGGCCACGAGCCACGGAGACACGTTATTGCGCTGCGATGTATCGGCCACATTCGTCTCCTAGACACAGCACTACTCTGTCGAGGAGGAGCAGCTGATTGAGCAGAGATGGGAGATTCATATAATTTTGTATGCATTGTAGTATAATGACTGGTTACATTAACATTCATCCTAGAATAAATTAATATTGCGATGAATATGCTTAGGACTCAAGATAGGTTATTGGGCTGGCGGTAACGATCCTCATCCCCCGCCATCAGCTTCCGAATGCTACTCCCCCATCTGCACCATTCGGCCACCCCGGCGGTAAGAGGCGATACTTCCCGTTTCCGGCCACTTTCCTCCTCCGTATGCCCCTCTCTCTCTCTCGTTATCTGTCACGCTACTCCCGGCCCGGAGTGGTTAGAGGCGACGCTGTCCGTCCCGGAGTGGTAAGAGGCGACGCTGCTCGTCCCGAAGTGGTAAGAGGCGACGCTGCCCGTTCCGCGGCGGTAAGAGGCGACGCTGTCCGTCCCGGAGCGGTAAGAGGCGATGCTGCCCGTCCCGCGGCGGTAAGAGACGACGCTGCCCGTCCCGCACGGTAAGAGGCGACTCTGTCCGTCCCCGAGTGGTAAGAGGCGACACTGTCTGTCCCGGAGTGGTAAGAGGCGACGCTGTCCGTCCCGGAGTGGTAAGAGGCGACGCTGCCCGTCCCGCGGCGGTAAGAGGCGACTCTGTCCGTCCCGCGGCGGTAAGAGGCGACGGTGCCCGCCCGGAGTGGTAAGAGGCGACGCTGTCCGTCCCGCGGCGGTAAGAGGCGACGCTGTCCGTCCCGGAGCGGTAAGAGGCGACGCTGCCCGTGCCGCGGCGGTAAGAGACGACGCTGCCCGTCCCGCACGGTAAGAGGCGACTCTGTCCGTCCCGGAGTGGTAAAAGGCGATGCTGTCCGTCCCGGAGTGGTAAAAGGCGATGCTGTCCGTCCCGGAGTGGTAAGAGACGACGCTGCCCGTCCCGGAGTGGTAAGAGGCGACGCTGCCCGTCCCGGAGTGGTAAGAGGCGACGCTGCCCGTCCCGAAGTGGTTACAGACGACGCTGCCCGTCCCGGAGTGGTAAGAGGCGACACTGCCCGTCCCGGAGTGGTAAGAGGCGACGCTGTCCGTCCCGCAGTGGTAAGAGGCGACGCTGCCCGTCCCGGAGTGGTAAGAGACGACGCTGTCCGTCCCGGAGTGGTAAGAGGCGACGCTGTCCGTCCCGGAGTGGTAAGAGGCGACGCTGCCCGTCCCGGAGTGGTAAGAGGCGACGCTGTCCGTCCCGGAGAGGTAAGAGGCGATGCTGTCCGTCCCGGAGTGGTAAGAGACGACGCTGTCCGTCCCGGAGTGGTAAGAGGCGACGCTGTCCGTCCCGGAGTGGTAAGAGGCGACGCTGTCCGTTCCGGAGTGGTAAGAGGCGACGCTGTCCGTCCCGGAGTGGTAAGAGGCGACGCTGCCCGTCCCGGAGTGGTAAGAGGCGACGCTGTCCGTCCCGGAGTGGTAAGAGGCGATGCTGTCCGTCCCGGAGTGGTAAGAGACGACGCTGTCCGTCCCGGAGTAGTAGAGGCGACGCTGTCCGTCCCGGAGTGGGAAGAGGCGACGCTGTCCGTCCCGGAGTGGTAAGAGGCGACGCTGCCCGTCCCGGAGCGGTAAGAGGCGACGCTGCCCGTCCCGCGGCGGTAAGAGACGACGCTGCCCGTCCCGCACGGTAAGAGGCGACTCTGTCCGTCCCGGAGTGGTAAAAGGCGATGCTGTCCGTCCCGGAGTGGTAAAAAGCGATTCTGTCCGTCCCGGAGTGGTAAGAGACGACGCTGCCCGTCCCGGGGTGGTAAGAGGCGACGCTGCCCGTCCCGGAGTGGTAAGAGGCGACGCTGCCCGTCCCGGAGTGGTAAGAGGCGACGCTGTCCGTCCCGGAGTGGTAAGAGGCGACGCTGTCCGTCCCGGAGTGGTAAGAGGCGATGCTGTCCGTCCCGGAGTGGTAAGAGACGACACTGTCCGTCCCGGAGTGGTAAGAGGCGACGCTGTCCGTCCCGGAGTGGGAAGAGGCGACGCTGTCCGTCCCGGAGTGGTGGGAGGCGACGCTGCCCGTCCCGGAGTGATAAGAGGCGATGCTGTCCGTCCCAGAGTGGTAAGAGGCGACGCTGTCCGTCCCGGAGTGGTAAGAGGCGACGCTGTCCGTCCCGGAGTGGTAAGAGACGACGCTGCCCGTCCCGGAGTGGTAAGAGGCGACGCTGCCCGTCCCGGAGTGGTAAGAGGCGACGCTGTCCGTCCCGGAGTGGTAAGAGGCGATGCTGTCCGTCCCGGAGTAGTAAGAGGCGACGCTGCCCGTCCCGGAGTGGTAAGAGGCGACGCTGCCCGTCCCGGAGTGGTTACAGACGACGCTGCCCGTCCCGGAGTGGTAAGAGGCGACGCTGTCCGTCCCGGAGTGGTAAGAGGCGACGCTGTCCGTCCCGGAGTGGTAAGAGGCGATGCTGTCCGTCCCGGAGTGGTAAGAGACGACGCTGTCCGTCCCGGAGTGGTAAGAGGCGACGCTGTCCATCCCGGAGTGGTAAGAGGCGACGCTGCCCGTCCCGGAGTGGTAAGAGGCGACGCTGTCCGTCCCGGAGTGGTAAGAGGCGATGCTGTCCGTCCCGGAGTGGTAAGAGGCGATGCTGTCCGTCCCGGAGTGGTAAGAGGCGACGCTGTCCGTCCCGGAGTGTTAAGAGACGACGCTGTCCGTCCCGGAGTGGTAAGAGGCGACGCTGCCCGTCTCGGAGTGGTAAGAGGCGATGCTGTACGTCCCGGAGTGGTAAGAGGCGACGCAGTCCGTCCGGGAGTGGTAAGAGACGACACTGTCCGTCCCGGAGTGGTAAGAGGCGACGCTTCCCGTCCCGGAGTGTTAAGAGACGACGCTGTCCGTCCCAGAGTGGTAAGAGGCGACGCTGTCCGTCCCGGAGTGGTAAGAGGCGACGCTGTCCGTCCCGGAGTGGTAAGAGACGACGCTGTCCGTCCCGGAGTGGTAAGAGGCGACGCTGCCCGTCCCGGAGTGGTAAGAGACGACGCTGCCCGTCCCGGAGTGGTAAGAGGCGACGCTGCCCGTCCCGGAGTGGTAAGAGGCGACGCTGTCCGTCCCGGAGTGGTAACAGGCGATGCTGTCCGTCCCGGAGTGGTAAGAGGCGCCGCTGTCCGTGCCGGAGTGGTAAGAGACGACGCTGTCCGTCCCAGAGTGGTAAGAGGCGACGCTGCCCGTCCCGGAGTGGTAAGAGGCGATGCTGTCCGTCCCGGAGTGGTAAGAGGCGACGCTGTCCGTCCCGGAATGGTAAGAGACGACACTGTCCGTCCCGGAGTGGTAAGAGGCGATGCTGCCCGTCCCGGAGTGGTAAGAGGCGACGCTGTTCGTCCCGGAGTGGTAAGAGGCGACGCTGCCCGTCCCGGAGTGGTAAGAGACGACGCTGCTCGTCCCGCACGGTAAGAGGCGACTCTGTCCGTCCCGGAGTGGTAAAAGGCGATGCTGTCCGTCCCGGAGTGGTAAAAGGCGATGCTGTCCGTCCCGGAGTGGTAAGAGACGACGTTGCCCGTCCCGGAGTGGTAAGAGGCGACGCTGCCCGTCCCGGAGTGGTAAGAGGCGACGCTGCCCGTCCCGGAGTGGTTACAGACGACGCTGCCCGTCCCGGAGTGGTAAGAGACGACGCTGCCCGCCCCGGAGTGGTAAGAGGCGACGCTGTCCGTCCCGGAGTGGTAAGAGGCGATGCTGTCCGTCCCGGAGTGGTAAGAGACGACGCTGTCCGTCCCGGAGTGGTAAGAGGCGACGCTGTCCGTCCCGGAGTGGTAAGAGGCGACGCTGCCCGTCCCGGAGTGGTAAGAGGCGACGCTGTCCGTCCCGGAGTGGTAAGAGGCGATGCTGTCCGTCCCGGAGTGGTAAGAGACGACGCTGTCCGTCCCGGAGTGGTAAGAGGCGACGCTGCCCGTCCCGGAGTGGTAAGAGGCGACGCTGTCCGTCCCGGAGTGGTAAGAGGCGATGCTGTCCGTCCCGGGGTGGTAAGAGACGACGCTGTCCGTCCCGGAGTGGTAAGAGGCGACGCTGTCCGTCCCGGAGTGGGAAGAGGCGACGCTGTCCGTCCCGGAGTGGTAAGAGGCGACGCCGCCCGTCCCGGAGCGGTAAGAGGATACGCTGCCCGTCCCCCGGCGGTAAGAGACGACGCTGCCCGTCCCGCACGGTAAGAGGCGACTCTGTCCGTCCCGGAGTGGTAAGAGGCGACGCTGTCTGTCCCGGAGTGGTAAGAGGCGACGCTGTCCGTCCCGGAGTGGTAAGAGGCGACACTGCCCGTCCCGCGGCGGTAAGAGGCGACTTTGTCCGTTCCGCGGCGGTAAGAGGCGACGCTGCCCGCCCGGAGTGGTAAGAGGCGACGCTGTCCGTCCCGCGGCGGTAAGAGGCGACGCTGTCCGTCCCGGAGCGGTAAGAGGCGACGCTGCCAGTCCCGCGGCGGTAAGAGACGACGCTGCCCGTCCCGCACGGTAAGAGGCGACGCTGTCCGTCCCGCGGCGGTAAGAGGCGACGCTGTCCGTCCCGGAGCGGTAAGAGGCGACGCTGCCCGTCCCGCGGCGGTAAGAGACGACACTGCCCGTCCCGCACGGTAAGAGGCGACTCTGTCCGTCCCGGAGTGGTAAAAGGCGATGCTGTCCGTCCCGGAGTGGTAAAAGGCGATGCTGTCCGTCCCGGAGTGGTAAGAGACGACGCTGCCCGTCCCGTAGTGGTAAGAGGCGACGCTGCCCGTCCCGGAGTGGTAAGAGGCGACGCTGCCCGTCCCGGAGTGGTTACAGACGACGCTGCCCGTCCCGGAGTGGTAAGAGACGACGCTGTCCGTCCCGGAGTGGTAAGAGGCGACGCTGTCCGTCCCGGAGTGGTAAGAGGCGATGCTGTCCGTCCCGGAGTGGTAAGAGGCGATGCTGTCCGTCACGGAGTGGTAAGAGGCGATGATGTCCGTCCCGGAGTGGTAAGAGACGACGCTGTCCGTCCTGGAGTGGTAAGAGGCGACGCTGCCCGTCTTGGAGTGGTAAGAGGCGATGCTGTACGTCCCGGAGTGGTAAGAGGCGACGCTGTCCGTCCCGGAGTGGTAAGAGACGACACTGTCCGTCCCGGAGTGGTAAGAGGCGACGCTGCCCGTCCCGGAGTGGTAAGAGACGATGCTGTCCGTCCCGGAGTGGTAAGAGGCGACGCTGTCCGTCCCGGAGTGGTAAGAGGCGATGCTGTCCGTCCCGGAGTGGTAAGAGGCGACGCTGCCCGTCCCGGAGTGGTAAGAGGCGACACTGTCCGTCCCGGAGTGGTAAGAGGCGACGCTGTCCGTCCCGGAGTGGTAAGAGGCGACGCAGCCCGTCCCGGAGTGGTAAGAGGCGACGCTGTCCGTCCCGGAGTGGTAAGAGGCGACGCTGCCCGTCCCGGAATGGTAAAAGGCGATGCTGTCCGTCCCGGAGTGGTAAAAGGCGATGCTGTCCGTCCCGGAGTGGTAAGAGACTACGTTTCCCGTCCCGGAGTGGTAAGAGGCAACGCTGCCCGTCCCGGAGTGGTAAGAGGCGACGCTGCCCGTCCCGGAGTGGTTACAGACGACGCTGCCCGTCCCGGAGTGGTAAGAGGCGACGCTGCCAGTCCCGGAGTGGTAAGAGGCGACGCTGTCCGTCCCGGAGTGGTAAGAGGCGATGCTGTCCGTCCCGGAGTGGTAAGAGACGACGCTGTCCGTCCCGGAGTGGTAAGAGGCGACGCTGTCCGTCCCGGAGTGGTAAGAGGCGACGCTGCCCGTCCCGGAGTGGTAAGAGGCGACGCTGTCCGTCCCGGAGTGGTAAGAGGCGATGCTGTCCGTCCCGGAGTGGTAAGAGACGACGCTGTCCGTCCCGGAGTGGTAAGAGGCGACGCTGTCCGTCCCGGAGTGGTAAGAGGCGACGCTGTCCGTCCCGGAGTGGTAAGAGGCGACGCTGTCCGTCCCGGAGTGGTAAGAGGCGACGCTGCCCGTCCCGGAGTGGTAAGAGGCGACGCTGTCCGTCCCGGAGTGGTAAGAGGCGATGCTGTCCGTCCCGGAGTGGTAAGAGACGACGCTGTCCGTCCCGGAGTGGTAAGAGGCGACGCTGTCCGTCCCGGAGTGGGAAGAGGCGACGCTGTCCGTCCCGGAGTGGTAAGAGGCGATGCTGTCCGTCCCGGAGTGGTAAGAGGCGATGCTGTCCGTCCCGGAGTGGTAAGAGGCGACGCTGCCCGTCCCGGAGTGGTAAGAGGCGATGCTGTCCGTCCCGGAGTGGTAAGAGGCGACGCTGTCCGTCCCGGAGTGGTAAGAGGCGACGCTGCCCGTCCCGGAGTGGTAAGAGACGACGCTGTCCGTCCCGGAGTGGTAAGAGGCGACGCTGTCCGTCCCGGAGTGGTAAGAGGCGACGCTGTCCGTCCCGGAGTGGTAAGAGGCGACGCTGCCCGTCCCGGAGTGGTAAGAGACGACGCTGTCCGTCCCGGAGTGGTAAGAGGCGATGCTGTCCGTCCCGGAGTGGTAAGAGGCGACGCTGCCCGTCCCGGAGTGGTAAGAGGCGACGCTCCATATGCCGCCCAATGCGGCCTGTCAGCTCATCTCCGCCCCGGCGGCGCCGGTGCTGACGCCAGGTGACTGATGACTGTGGGAGAAACCAGACACCGGCGATGGGAGGGCCGGGACGCCGACCGGCCAGTGTCGCCCCTCTCTGACCAGGCGGCGGCGGCAGGCTGGTGTAGAGACGGTGTATAAATAGTCAATGAAGCACATGCAACTGCAACAAGATCGGAAATGGCGTTAACACGCGCAGTGGAGAGGGGTATGCCACTAGCACGCAGTGGAGAGGGGGGCACTTTAGTGCCCCCCCCCCCCCCTAAGATGTCCGAAAATATGAGAGCTAGAATGATGAACTTACAGGGTAGGTATGTGCTATGATTATTTACATTTTGTAAATTTTATTGACCGTCGGTCAATATCTTCAAGGTCAAACGAGATCAGGAAGGTAAAAAAAAACGGGGCGAGCTATCGCTGCGGCCTCCGATGCTCCTTGGCTGGATTCACCGTTGCCGCCGCCGCCGCTGCTGCCTGCCATCTGAAGTCGTCCAGCTCCATCTACAGCCTGGAGTGGGAGGGCGGCTGCTTCCCAGTCAGTCCGGCCGCCGGCGGTCCCCGCTTCGACTCACCGAGGCGCTCTGCGAGTGCCGAGCTGGCTGCCTCGCCTTAGGGGGTGGGAGTGACAGCCTTCCGAAGGCTGTTCGGGGGGAGTGACTGGGGAGCTGGCGCGAGCGGGTCGCGTCGGCGTGGCGTGCCTACAGGCCTCGGGCGTGCTAACGGCTAGCTGCCTACGTCGGCTGCCCGGCCTGAGCCCCGCCGACGTCCTCCTGTGCGCTCTCGCCCGGTTCGTCGTAGAACCCGTGCCGGGGCCGCCCGTAGCGACCATCGTTGGACAGGAGCTGGCGGGGCTGCGATTGCGGCTGGAGTGGGGTGGTGCCGCCGGCTCATGATGTGGGAAGTCACTGTCGCCGACTCCTGAAGAGGGAGCTTCGCCGACTCCTGAAGAGGGAGCTTCGCCGACTCCTGAAGCTCTGGCCGGCTGAGATGCCGCTTTCGCCCCCCCCCCCCCCCCCCATCTACATGTTTCTACTTATGTTTGATTTATACATTTGTATTATGTCTGATTGCATCTACTTGTTTGATTGTATCTAAGGCTTTATTGTTTTATTGTAGGTGCCTATGTGTTTGTATTACGGGCGTTCGATGTTGTTGTGCCGGCAACGCCATCTGCACCACCTGCCGCGCCACCTGGTGCGGGTGTCGCGTCCGGTGCTGTCCCGCGGGTTGAGCTGCCGGGGGACTGGCCACCCCCTGTCAGCTCCCTGTGGGGCGCTCCCGGCGCGGCGGAGCGGCAGAGACACGTCGTTGCATGTGTGTGTATGTGTGTATCTGTAGTGTCTGTTGTATGTGTGTAATGCATGAATGGATCCAAATCTGCCCAAATGTCACAATGTTTGGAATTTGACCTTTGTAACGTCACAAGTCACCAGCAATGTGTCCCAAGTTATTTCCGGAGATGAACATTGCCATTGTCTACCGAATGGCGTTTGAATCATCCTGATCCGACTGTTGGTTCCAAAGATATTGATTTGCCGACCGCGATTCTGGCAGCAATCGTGGACTAAAAATCCATATAACTCAAATATGTATCGACCGATTTTGATTTTTGTTTGCGTCAAACGATCTGCTATTCAGTTGGCATTAATGCCACGCAGCAAACACCGCCCTGCTCCGCTTCGTTTTCGAAATATTCAGGACAAATATGTGGGAGGGGGGGGGGGGGCACAAAAGTGCCCCCACCCTCCACTGCGCGTGTTAATAAAACCTCGACAATACGAACAAAGTGATTCAAGTATACGATATCCAGGTACCACATGGTATAGTGAAGCGTTCGCATGCAAGCGGGGATGCTGCTTCTGGACATCTTGCTGGCATGATTTTGCAATGCTTCTCAGTTTCAGCAACATAATGAATTGCGATTGAAAGACAACTCTGATTAGGTACTGGATATCCCTCTAAGATTGCTTTAATTAACGGCCATTGCTTCTAATCAATATCTTTATAAATATCACTTCGGGCAGAAATAACCACCCCCACCATCTTTCATCGTTTCCAAAAGGATGAACCATAAATCCCGGTTAAGAGATTTTCTGCGGCCCTCTCCAGCTGTGCGCTGTCCCGCCTCACACTAAATTTCCTCTAAATTGCACTCGGGACGGCCGACTCGGTCGCCGCTGCAATCGCACGGAACACACGCCGCTTTGTTACGAGGCAGTCAAACGATGCAGAGTGAAGAACGTGTCGGCGCCAAGCCCGGCAGCACGCAGCCCTGGTTTCCTATAAAGCGCCGGGGCCGCTCGAGCTAATTCGAGGCACACAGGTCACGTGCCCTCGTCGTCGGATGGATGTCTGCGGGCTGTGGGCGGTAAGTGGTGTGAGCGATGCGCGGCACCGGCGCTGCGGTGTTGTAGGGATGTTCTCTGGGGTGGCGTTACTCTTGCGACTGACAGTCCGAGAAGATGTCATCCGACAGACAAAGGGCAGTGGTCCTAGGCAGTTCTCAGACAGACACCGCAGCTCCCTGAAATGCCGTGCCATCCTCTCGCTTACCGAGGCAGATATGCCGTAAGTTCTGAGTGGTTGCAATTCGTGCAGTGCAGCTTCACATAATTGTCAATTGTGTAATGCTGCAATGCTGAAACCCCAAAACTGCATTGATACACACACGGACAAAGTGCAACTGCATTCTTAAGCTGTTCCCTGGGCCTATTTGCAGACATAAAACACAATATTGACTGAAAAATCAATCGAACTCATAGCCGAAAGTCGTTTTCATTTATCAGTAGTGCAGCCTAAGTGATAACCGTATCGCCGTACAACATATTCTCCTACTAGCGACAGCGTCTGCAGCACCAAGTCTGAATATCAGCTTGTCACTCACGCTGAACACCCCGGTGACAGGCTGACCGGGTGATACACTGACCCATCCGAGCCAGTTTCCTCGCACGTCAGTTGGGTGTCGGATGTTTGTTTCCCTGCACGTCAGTTGGGGTGTCGGATGTTTGTTTCCCCGCACGTCAGTTGGGTGTCGGATGTTTGTTTCCCAGCTCGTCAGTTGGGTGTCGGATGTTTGTTTCCCCGCACGTCAGTTGGGTGTCGGATGTTTGTTTCCTCGCACGTCAGTTGGGTGTCGGATGTTTGTTTCCCAGCACGTCAGTTGGGTGTTGGATGTTTGTTTCCTCGCACGTCAGTTGGGTGTCGGATGTTTGTTTCCCCGCACGTCAGTTGGGTGTCGGATGTTTGTTTCCTCGCACGTCAGTTGGGTGTCGGATGTTTGTTTCCTCGCACGTCAGTTGGGTGTCGGATGTTTGTTTCCTCGCACGTCAGTTGGGTGTCGGATGTTTGTTTCCCCGCACGTCAGTTGGGTGTCGGATGTTTGTTTCCTCGCACCTCAGTTGGGTGTCGGATGTTTGTTTCCTCGCACGACAGCTGGGTTCCGGATGGGCAGGAAGCGTTCGCTCGGTTTTGATTCAGAGCGCCACGATACCTGATTGGCGCGCCAGATAGGTATCAACACAGCGCTCGCCGGGCCGATCATTTCCGTCAGATGGTGCTGAAACGATTGGCGTTGGCGGGGGCAGGGGCGAATCTAGAAAATATCCAAGGGGAGGGGCTATCAAATCGGAGGCCCCCTACCTACACCAAAATTGTAAAACTCCCGGATTTGGCCCACTTTATTTCTAGGGGGCCCATTTTGAACTTTGTGTTTATTTTATTTTGTATTCTTGGGATTGACCTCACAAGGGGGCCCCCAGTATCCGCAGTAAATATGAATGAATATACAACCACATGCAGGCAACAGGACGCGTTTCTTAAGTACAACAATACATACAGTCTAGAAAAAAATACTATTTTTGTTCGGATAACAAATCCGCAAAATCAACACTTTCAACGATATTAAAAAAACCTGAATATATATTGCAGAACCAAGTATGGACAATATCCAAACAAAATTTCAAATCAATTTATTTTTATTTTTAACCGACTTATGGGTCCCTAAGTATAATTAACTCATGACGTCATTTTTAAGTTGCATTTTGTGGATTTTAGTGACCAGATACAGACAAATAAATGCCACCACTGTATTTCTGAGACAAAACTGGTCTAGATACATGCTTTTTATATTTAGATTAATATATTTCAAATGTTTTCCTTATGTGACCTGACCTTGACCTGAGGGCCATTTATGGGGTCAGGTTGTAAAAATGGCTGCTACTATCGAATTGTACGTGTAAAATAACCCATAAAACATGTATCGCATGACTTTCGTAGACCTCTTGCTAATAGTGACCTTTTGTGACCTGACCTTGACCTTGACCTTTGCTTACGATATCACTTTCGCGTATGTTGGAAATCAATTATACCTTTGAGAGCACTTTATGCGAGAATAGTCGCAATCTAAGGCTTTGGATGGAAAGTATGACCCATTAACTCAAATACCTCAATTGTGATTTTTGACTTGGCTGTGACCTGACATGTGACCTTATTTCGAAAATGTCGTGTATGAAAATGTATTGAGAGTTTTATATTGCTGCCTTGCGCCTCTCGCTGTGGTTATTGGATCGGAAGATGACGAGGGGGGCGTGTTCGGCTGAATACCCCAATAGGGCGTGGGATAATTAGGAAAAAACTCTTCCCCCGGTTAACGACTGCTTTGCGCTGAGGACCCGACGCCCCCCCCCCCCCCCCCCCCCCCCCACCAGTAAAAAAAAATCCGTGGCGACGCCCCTGGCCCAGGTCCAGAGCTGCTCCATATCTGCTTGCTGTCACATTGCACGTATTCTACCCGCATTCCGTGTCAGGTATTTTCTGCTCTCCATCATCAGTTTTATTAAATCTGCTACTGTCCGAGTCCTTCATCGTCTATTACCTGACCCAACGGCTCAGCTGGACGGACTGCAGCGTCTCCCCTCCGGACAATAGCAGATAGATGGTTACTCAGATGCGTGCATATGTTTTGCTGACGCCACCTCCAAACTGCGTATAAAGCCACCGGACACTAGAAGACGGTTACCTACTCAGTTGCATGCATATACAGGGTGGCCAGATAAAAGCTGACGCTTGGTTTCAATAATAGGTACTAATAAACCGGGGCGTCGCCACGGATTCTTTTGGGAGGGGGCGAAGTGCCGAATGAACTATTGGTTCGCGAAAATGTGAAGGACAACCAGTTTGTACTTAATAATGTATACTAAGGAACGCAATTTGTAATGGCAGGCACCGGCATTATTAATTATATTTTAATTTATAACAGGTGAATACAAATCACTTCTTCGGAAATCTGCATGGTGGAATGTTTGTTTTTTTTAACTCTATGTATAATGTATATTCGATAGGCACTTCCAAGCAATGACGACAGTCTTTTTCAATAATTATATCACCACACACATGTAAGCTATCAAAAATGAAATATGTTAACACAAGCTGTTCGGGATTCGCCACCCAGATTGAAACATATCCTAGTTATTCTTGTTACATCGAGAGCTATTTCATCCTAAGTAAAATATATGGCAGCTATACCTGTCCGTTTGACTGTTCGGATATCAACCGATTGTTTAACCCGGCATTGACTGGGGTCTCAGCAGAACGCCATTGACTGGGGGGGGGGGCGTTAAACGCCCCTGGTTATCTTCCGAACCAATGATCACAGCGAGACGCGCAAGGCCGTAATAGACGGAAAACTCGCAGTGAGATGAGTATAAAGCATACTCAAAAATTTCCAAATGAGGTCAAATGTCAGGTCACGGTCAGGTCAAAGGTCAAAATCGTCGTATTTGAGTTTATGGGCCATATTTTCCATCCAAAGCCTTCGATTACGACCAGGATCACTAAAAGGGCTGCCAAAGGTATGATACACATTCCGCATGAGCTGAAGTGAGATTGTTGGCCAAGGTCAATGTCAAGGTCAGATCACAAAAGTCACTATGCTCAAAATACCTACGAAATTCATGCAACACATGCTGTATGAGTTATTGTCCACGTATTATTCAATAGTGATAGTCATTTTACCACCTGACTTCGTTTACGTGAAGTTAATGTCAATTTCAGGTCAAGTTCAGGTCACTGAAGGTCAACAAATTTCATTGATAAATATAAATATAAAAGGCATCTTTCTAGACTGGTTTTGCCTCCGAAATACAATGGTGTCATTTATTTGTCTGCATCTGGTCCATAAAAGCAAAAAACGCAATTTTAAAATATGACGTCATGAGTTACCCATACTTTAGAAGCCATAAATCAATCAAAAATGGTGATAATATTCTGAAATTTGGCATGGTAGGTTATCATACATATATTCCGGCTTTTTGAATATATTTGAAAAAATTGATGTGGGCATTTTCCCCTAAAAAACTTTTTGACATTTTTGGGGTAAAACCAAAATGTTGAGTTAGTGGGTATTTAGGGTCTCACTATTGTATGCAAATTTGCGTCGATCCATGGTCACAAAAGTCTGAAATTCTTCAAATTGTTAATATGACGTGAATATCAGAACTTGTAGGCGCCTCCCGGCTGCCACTGAATTGTTTTCTGCTTTCGGGAGACACTAACTCAGCGGCAGGGTATTTCATAGATATTTAGGAGGTCGGTGGTGCGATACGAGGCAACGCCACCGGCGTGTTTTTCTATCTGCTTCATATGCTCAGCACATCTCACTGCTCTGAGTGCTGACCGACCCGGGGTGCTCACTGCTCGTATCTGTACCAGGAGGACGGATCACCCTGGGTCCGGTGACTGCCGTCCGGCTCGGTGTGCGAGGTAGCCGTTTGTTGACGGCTGTCCGAGACGGATGCAGATGAAGTAAGTGATGTACTTGAAGTAATAGATGAAGTAGTTATCCGAAAACTACATCGCTTTGCAAACTTTGAACGCATTTGGGCAAAACATTGGCTTGCATTTTTATTTTATATACTAAGTCCGAAGCTAGTTAATATATATATATATATATATATATATATATATATATATATATATATATATATATATATATATATATATATATATATATATATATATATTTCCGAGTTCAGGACCCGGCATAAAACAAAACTGAAAAATTGAAAGTGGCCTTTCCGCTCTGTTACCAGGAATCTAAAAGCGAATGAAATAACAAGTTGGTTACCAACGACTCCAAAACGTACATCGATATATCTTTCTCATTGATCATGTGTACCTATTCAATACAATACATTTTCGATTCATCAGGTATGCCCTTGTATTGAACTAACTTCTGATCAGGGGAGGTAAAGTGTTCTGTCTTTATGGATAAGGTCGGGGACAAAATGTTCCTTCTCATGAAGTACTCGGGGGTCAAAATGCCAGTAAAAATAATTACTACGCCATTCCTCTGAAAATTTACTAAGCGATCATGTCCTTAGAAATACTGATCGTCAAAACTACTTCAGATGTATTATTCACTTAATCATCATATGCATCACGTCAGTAAGTATGTATGTACATTTACATTTTTGTTTAATTAGCAGTTGCGTTTCAGCTCTGTATTGCCAATAATTTAGTTTCACTCATATTTCCGACGAAAAATTAAAAAAAAAGTCCGGACAGTTGATTCCCCGGGGCCGGGACCGGGGTACTTGTGGATTTGCAATGGAGTCCGACCGTCAGGGCAGTGGATTTCACTGTTTTGGGACTTTCGAAAACTAAAAGGGCTAGAAAGGAGCCGAAAAAGACATTCGAAAGCTCTTGACAAGCACATTCGAAGGTACGTCAAATAAGTTTCCTCAAGTCAATATTGAGGTCACCAGAGGTCATCAAAGTTTAGATTTTCCAGTTCAATTTCCATTTTCCAGACTTCGCTCCAGAAACCCCCAGATATCACATGAACTATGATAGCTAGGAACAAACTAAAAAAACAAACAATGGAAAGCTCTTGAAAAATGCAATGCCTAAGGTTTCCTCAGATTTTAGCTCAGATCAATAGTTTAGGCTCCAAAGCTCATCAAATGTCACAAAGGCTATTTTAAATAAAAACAAACAGTTTATCACGAATAGCTTTTTACCTAATAACGACGAGGAAATAATTTTGACGCCATTGTGTTTGTCTCGTCAAGGCGCTTCGACCAGGTTAGGTCAACTTAAAAAATGTGACCTCAGGTCAAAGTCAAGTGGTGAACCAAGTAGGTCATGTTACATATGGGAAGACGTGCCGTGACGAGACAAACACATTGGTGTCTGTTTCACTTCTCTATCGTCATTATGTCAAGAGTTATTGACATACAACTGTTAGTGACCTCGGATGACCTCGGCTGACCCTGTCGGGGTCACTGCACAAAAATAACACATAGGTCATCAAGAATGGCCTATAATAACATGATCCAGAAGGAACTATACTGCAATCTTGCGTATCCTTGGAATAGAAAGCATTTTAATATTTCCCCATTTACTTATAATGGGGAGGTCACGAAATTGACCCGACCTTAGGTCGCTGATATTAATAATCCAAGATAAAAGAATTGTAGATATATATGACCTTATGTAATACTGTAAGTGTAAAACCGATCATCCCAAAACTGTGACTGTGGCACGACCACAAGTTTTTGGAGGTGGGGTCACGTGACCTGGACTGGTGACCTGACCTGAGATGACCCGAGTTTTTTGTTTGTTTACATATTGTGGAAAATTTTGAATGAATTGAAAAAAATATTGTGGAAAAAAAATTGGCACAGACGCCCAAACAGCTGTGCCGAAAACGGCGGCGCTGCGCGTCGCCGTTTGTCCGCTATCCGCGAAAAACCTGAGGGGGTGTCTACCCCCCTTCCCGGCTCGGCGCTGGTTAAAATATAGAGATGATGTGAGCATACAGCCAGGTGTTAGGGTATTTATGTGAAGTAAAAAAATGACCCATCTGTGCTGGGGTAATTTTCGTATGTGCCACTTTTGGTCGGGGCCACTCAAAGCACTTTTACCACCCCTGCTTCTGATATCCATGTTTCCTTCAATCTCGGTTGAAACGGAACAATATATATGAACTGCGACAGGGAGGCAGAACCATAAACACCGCCGTTGTTTCCTTTCAGCAAGCACGCATTGTGCGTAAATAAATTAACAAAAAGGGCACATTTGGTGTCATAATATTCCTGATTTATTCTGCTACCGAAATTCCATTTAGACTCCTGCCATCTAAAGAAAAGTAAAAATATCGCCCTGATCCGTTCCATATATGGAACGGATCAGGGCGATATTTTTACTTTTCTTTAGATGGCAGGAGTCTAAATGGAATTTCGGTAGCAGAATAAATCAGGAATATTATGACACCAAATGTGCCCTTTTTGTCTTTCATTGACATACTTGTTTTCCAAATGCCTTTTGCGATATTGAAAACTGCAATAATTCCGAACAAAGTATGGATTTATATATCCAAAACTGGAGGGGACAATCCCCCCAGGCTGAAGACTGGGGGGATACCCTCCGTCCCCCCTACGGCGACGTCCTGGCTAATAAATCAAAATTGTCCAAGAATAATGTAAATAACTTGATCTACTTGATAACTTGAATCGATAATTATATGGCAAAACATTGCCAAAAGCAGGATGAGTCCTCGGCGTTTTCACAACCGACTAATCAGAATATTTATTAAAAAAAACTAAAACGAGTCCACTGAAAAGCAGCATTCGTGACAGCTAGGCCAACAGCTGGTGCAACATTGTCCAATGGATCCTAATTGACCTGAAGTCACGAAACAGAAACTAGCGAGACGCTCGTCATGATACGAGCAATGGTGTCCGGTTTGAAGTCAATGGTGTCCGGTTTGAAGGTTTTGGGTCAACCGATGACCTCCGTGTCCATGATGAGGTCAATGACAAACACCCGATACGTCAAAGCAAGATCCTGATGTCAACACTTGCACATATTTAGTATTTACTGGAAATCCAGAAGGTATGTAAACTTAATAGGCAGCCTACCGATTTTGTAAGGACACGAGCCATTCAACCTTGAACTCAGCTGACCAACGGATGACGTCACTGGCGGTAGCCAGCTCCTTCGTCGGCGCCGCGCTCACGCAGCAAACGTAGTCAGCCGCCAGTTACAGCTCGCTGTTTCGTACGGTCAGATATTCACGAAGACGAGCGTGGTGGATTCTCCATGCCCATTAATTCCTAGCACATGCTTAATCGTATGATTCTGCCCCACTGAATTGCCGGATATGCTGTGAAACGCGCCGTGACATGCCATGACTCTGCCTCCAGTGACGTCACATCAAGCATCGGGCTCAAACGAGGTGGCTATAGCGGTGTCACCCCCTGCGAGCCGCAGTCCGCATACAAATCTTGCGCAACACACAAATCACTATCGCCCCGCTGGACAGCCTCTGTTCCGTACTTGCATATTTGAACGGAGCCTAACGGAGCCACACTGCCATTCTGTCTCCGTTGTAATTGAATAGCGTGTGGCGTTCACGTGCCGTTTCCCAGCCGCCAGGCTGCGCACAGTGCTCATTATCGCTGTTATTGCGCATGTTTTGTTCCGTGAACAAACAAACTCGTTGTATCGCTTGCTTATGTTTTTTACCTGCAGGATTAATTTTAGAACTGCAGGATTAACCGAAAGTTGGTTTTCGCATTGGAATAACAACATTATTTAGAGTTGTGATTTCCATTATGAAACTAAATGATATCTAGGTGCGAGAATAATGACAGAGGTGATAATTTGCAAAGGTGTGGTACCTACCTGTCCGTCTAAGATTTGTCACCGATTACTCCACCGATGGCTATAGCTTTGTCGCCGATTAGAATGTCAGAACGGTAACTTTTCCCAGTCCTGGGTTAATGTTCAGGATATGTTTTTTTAAACTTCAAAAAAGAAGAAAAAACATAGATTTGCAACCTAACCACCATACTTACTTACTTACTTATCTAACGGCGACGACTTCAAATTACCGCTCGTCAACACCCGTCAAAAGACCGCAAAACGCTCGAAAGCGCAGCTGCGGCGACGGGACAAACACCCGAAAGACGACTGGACCAGAGCACAGGGCCTATTTTAACATGTTAACTGAGGGGAGAGTCAAATCCCCCCCCCCCCCCCAGTGAGCCGTTTTGCCCCCCTCCCCCCAGTCAATAAATGTTGCCCACCCTGATTTCAGTATTTCCATGTCATTTTTCGCTTGATAGGTATTCAATTAAAATAGAACATGCTTACCTGGGGATACATGTATACAAATCCAATGCAAATGTCGTGATATTCCTAAGTTTTAGTATTTCCCAGCCAAAATAAGTATCTTTAAATTATTTCCGGAATATCTTGAATTTCAATATCCTTTGAACAATTGCTCATTAGCGGCAGAGTGGGAGGGATCGGGGGTTGTTGGATCAGGAACGTCGACACACAATTTGGAGTGGATGCAGGGGCAACTGCTGAGCCGATGGTGTTCAAATTTAGTGTGTGCTTAGGGATCTCTCAGCCGCCACTTTCCCAAAAGTCAGGGGTGGGGTGCTTCTGCACGTGTGCACGTGTGCACCACGTATTTGTATCTCAGAAACTACTACTCTGATTGGGTCGGAATTCACCATACATTTCCTTCGCGTTCGCTCGTTCATCGCCAACTACGGCGCCTTACTGGTTCGGTAAAAAAAGTTATGGAAGAAAAATGACGAATGACCTCAGAGTGAATAGATTTTACCTCGTGGAGGTCACAGGATAAAAATACCACGTGAACCTTTGCATTGGCTGATCCAGAACGGGTGTCTTTTTTTGGTGGGGAGTAAATTAAAAAAGTCTCACACAATTCTAAAAACGCATCGGATTTTTATGCATTGATAGCTGATTTAAATCTAACTTTCCATTGTAAAAGTTGCTTATTTTGTATTTTATATCAAGAAATGTGTCAATATTGCGCCGATTTCAGGCGATTGGGGGGGGGCAATTTCCCATTTTTCCCAACCGTAGATCCGCCACTGGATCTTTGTATTTTGCAAAAGATGCGGGACTCTGGTGAAAATTGGGCAAATTTAGACATTTCTTGTGGATTTAAATGCATTTGCATGTTTCCCCAATGACTTATAATTAGGAGGTCACAAAATATACTTCACCTTAGGTCACCGATGTAAAATCATCCGAAATAACAGAATTGTAGGTGTTTATGACCTGATTAAATCCTGTGAGTATCTAACTGATCGGTCAAACAATGTGGCTGCGGCACGACCTTACATCTTTGGAGGTGGGATCACTAGATTTGACTTATGACGTGACCCAGGCACGTAGCCAAGGGGAGGGCGGCGGGGGTGGCCGCCTATTGAACGTGAACAACAAGGATCTTATTAAAAAAACTTCATGAAAACAGAAGTTTTTTCTTCTCTCAAGTGATTTTATTTTAAGTTTTATGTATCCCTTGCTTTCAATGATAAACAAACCAGCGCACCTGATGCAATTCAAGCAGCCTCAGTGACACGCACCCAGCTGGGGGGGGGGGGGCAGAATCTGCCCCCTCCCGGATTTTCTCAATAACTTTCAAACTGACAGACATCAACGTGAAACTTTCAGTACCTTATACTGCATCAATTTTACGTCTTCTCACCAAATGTCAATACAATTAATTTAGTTTTTGTTGGAGATAATAACGTTTTAATTACGTCATTTCACGCCATTGTTGGTGGATAAACAATAAATGTTTGAAAAATCGTAAACATAGAGTTTCATCGCAAATTGACAATAAAAAACTAAAAAGAAAGGAAATGACATTCTCTTCCAGATGGCTATCTCGGATTTGTTTGTATTACCCCCCCCCCCTCCCTCCACCACCCATTTTGTTTCGGAAAAATGTCCACATTTGTTTGTGAATTCGAAAAGTGATTTCTTGAGCTCGAATACCAAAATAAGGTGACCGGCCCAAATCCGGAGGGAAAAAATGGGGGTACCTTTTTGCCACCAAAAGATCCCCAAAAAAATGTTTTGCCCCCCCCCCCCCCCCCCAGTGGTTTTCCCTTAAAATACGCCCTGCCAGAGCACCAGTGACGTCATCGCTGATGCTGAGCCACTCGGCAGCCAATACATGGGGATTCCCGGGATTATACCCCCTGGCTAATCTATTCAGTTGCTTCTATATCAATTTATGTATGCTACTTTGTATAGTACGACCTCGGATATTTGTAAGTTTGTTGATTCCACCAGATGAAACTCAAGTAAAGACTTAAACCCACATCAGGCTAAGAGGGACGACTCGATCAGCATTTCCAATAGAAAAACAGGAGCTATGAAAGTGGCAATGGCGAACAAGATGACTTTATTCATGTCTCTGATGGGTGGACGTGGCGCCTTTAGAGTTTCTATTTGGATGACTGATATCCCCAGGCTCCAATAGAGATCTGATGGGTAGAGTTCGTCAGTGCAACCGGTTCGGTCAGTTCCCAGCGGACAATGGCAGCCGACGCAACATTTCCGTGTGTGCTGGGACGACCGATACCGCCAGAGTGCCTTCGGCCAAAGTAAGTGTACAGGGAGACTATGCCTATGGTGCAGAGGAGTGGTGGAGTGGTGCAGAGAGACTATGATATAGGCACTAGGCAGTCTGCTGGACTATGCGTATCGTAGTCATTTCATCATGCAATATGAATGCAGCTTTCAGTTCCATCAATGACCTGTACTGTTTACCTTCAGGGGTTTAGTATTTGCACCCGAGTTAGTAGGGACCCATGTAATAATACCGAGTAAACAGGTTGGTAGACAATCGATGCGTTGGGTTTGTGGTGTAATGGAGTGCATTAAAATAGTTGCCAAGTACACACGTAGGTGTTGTATTACAAAGGGATTCAAAACGCTTGTGTTTAAACGCATTACGTATACATTAATTGTAACCGCTTCAGCAGTGCCTTGTTGACATAGACACAGGAAGCCTACATATCGCTAAGTGTTTTATGAGTTTTATTATTGATTATGCCATTACAAACTCTGTTTAGGTTTACTTTTTTAAATCTTAAACTTTTTTGACAAATATTTACTGCTGTCTGACATTTTGTGTGAATTGGAGACATGCGTCACTGTTCCGATATTCAAAGATATGAAGCTGAATGAAAATGTGTTCTGAATTGAGGACAAAAATGGGCCCACATTATTGCTATTTACCATCACTTCAGCGAATGTTTAAAAGTAATGTTTCGCCTTTGTATTGGTTTTGAACTGATATAGCCATTATCTTTGGCCGCTATTGAAATGTCTAAATTGTTAAGGTCATTTCCCCCAAAACTTATCCGTTTTTAAGCAATTGAATTTCGAATTTGCACTATGGGGTCTAAGGTAGTGCCGCTGCTGATTGGCTGACTGCCACTTCAAGATTGTTGGTCCTGAAAGTCAGGCGACCTGTATTTATCGAACCTTAGCGAGTACGATATAGACAACGGCCAACGGGATAGGTTGCGGTCCAAGTTGAAATTTGTCGCGTTGTTTAAGGTCTCAGTTATAGATTGATTGTTTTTTTTTAATAAGCATTGAGCTATCGCAATGCCTCGCACTCGTCATTGTGTTCTGTGCGGGAGAAGCACGGGGAAGCAATCACTGTGGACCCCTACGGGCCGGGCTGTCTAATGCCGGCCGCCATCTTGCTGGTACCAAAAAGACGGCTGGGCGCGCGGCCTCCCGTGTTAACCCTCCCTGTGCAACGTCCGATCAGTGCGTGACCGTGCAGGGGGAGTACAACCCCCCCCCCCTAGCGTTTCGCCCCTAATTGGGCTAAAGCTTCGATTAAAAAACGAGTGTGTTGCTTGTCACGAGAGGAAGCCATTGCTACCCGATTTTAAGGTCATAGGTCATTAGGTGACCTCTGAGGTCATGTCAATGACCCAAAATTTAACCAAATTGTACATGCGTATAAATTTAATTGAATCGAGCTAGAATCGCGAAAGAGCATATAATTATGCTAAATTGGTGCCAAATTTGAAATTAGCGTCATATAATGTCCTAGAAACTGCCAAATTCCAAAAAGGTCATGTCAGGTCATGTCAGGTCATTTGAGGTCAGTGACCTCGGTTGACCTGTGGATGCGCATGACCCCAGTGGAACATATAATTATGTAAAATGGATCCCATATTTGAAATCAGCGTCACAAAATGTCTTAGAAACTGCCAGAAGCCAAAAAAGTAATAGCAGGTCATCGGAGGTCAGTGACCTCGGTTGACCTCTGAAAAGGTCAAACGAGGTCACAATATCAAGGGAAACCACAACTGTCACCTGGAAACACCTGTGCATAAGCTCCTGAACAACAAACACAATGAAACTGCAAAAGTTACGAAGAACAATACTACGGACGCCAGTTGCGCCTGGCATGACCTTGAGCAACAGGTCAAAGGTTACGGGTTATGTGACCTACAACTTAAAAAAAATCAGAATATGTGTTACATTGTTCACAAGTAGGGTACTGCAAGTTGCATTGCAATCGGTTGATATTTACTCCAGTTATTCCCGAAAAACCTAGGGGGTGGCATCCACTAGGGGGGTGGCATTGGCGAGGGTTAAAGGATAGGGAGGCGGGTACACCGGCTGACATTTGATAATATATTGAGCGAACTACTTGTGGTAGCGCAATATGACTTGCACTACAACTTTCCAAATTGAATGGAGAATGATTCTAGGTGTTCATATTCTTTCGTGAAAAAAAGCTTTAAAAAAAAATGAACACCTAGAATCATTCTCCATTCAATTTGGAACGTTGTAACTTGTAATGGTAGTCATATTGCGCTACCACAAGTAGTTCGCTCAATATATGGTAAAATTTCAGCCGGGGTACCCGCCTCCCTATCCTTTAACACGGGTGGCCGCGCGCCCGGCCGCCTTTTTGGTACCGGCAAGATGGCGGCCGGCATTAGACCAGTCTTCCGGCCAATGCACGTTCCATGTTATCGAGTGCAGTGGGGAGAAGACACAGTTCCACAATGTTTGTATTTAAGTCGCCATAATTGTCAGAAACGATTGTGCCATATTTTGGCAGTGTAAAGGCTTTCTCTTAGCTCTCTATAGCTCAATAATGACGTCATCATCCCAAATTCAAAAACTTAATTTGTTTAAAGTTAAGTGACTTTTCGAGAAAGAAAAAGAAATATTTCTTAGATTATTGTGTATGTCGCAGAACTAGCACTATTTGCTGGAGCCAATGTCAACGGCCCTGTCTGTACACTGTACGGTGAAGGCACCGAGGCGTCCCAAATATATTGATGAACTTTGCCGAGCGACCACATATATCACACCAGCGGAGGCGTTTCAAAAGGAACTCGCCCAATCAGCGGGGGATATTCCGTGCCTTCACCGAACAAAATAAGTGAGGTGCTGGGCCTTCTCCGAACGAAACAAGTGAGGTTCCGTGCCTTCACCCAACAAAACAAGTGAGGTGCTGGGCCTTCCCCGAACGAGACAAGTGAGGTTCCGGGGCTTCTTCGAACGAAACAAGCGAGGTGCTGGGCCTTCCCGAGCGAAACAAGTGAGGTTCCGGACCTTCCCCGAACGAAACAAATGAGGTTCCGGGCCTTCCCCGAATGAAACAAGTGAGGTTCCGGGGCTTCTTCGAACGAAACAAGCGAGGTTCTGGGCTTTCCCCGAACGAAACAAGTGAGGTGCTGCACTCTGCGAGCGGGAGAGCAACAGCGTCGTGTCTTGTTTTGGCGGGAACGCCGTGTCGTGTTTTGGCGGGAAGTGTTTTGACGGAAAGTGGAGAGAAGTGTTCTGTTTACTCGGCTTCCGAGCCCGTCCAACATGTCGGTCAATTAATTAACTCAACTTGAACATATTTGTTTTCCATGCTGATAGGCTGAAATAGGACAGCCGATGGAGTGCTACCTATATCGCACCTGAATATATTCCCGGAGACAGAGTATGAACTCTTGCTAGGAAGATTGCCCGTTGTAATACTTATCGGAAACTTTGTTAAAGGGATTATACGGGTTTCCGTCCTGAAAGTAAATGCACTCTTTTGCAGTTGTATGAGCTTTAAACACGTTTAAGACATATAACAGGGACCTCAATGCTCATTTGGTCTATTATTTCAGCAATTATCAGCGTTAAAACTTGGGCGTTTTTCGAGACAAGTATCATATAACGAGTACTTGATCGGCACTACTGTCCATCACTTTTATCTTAAGATCATTTTTACAGTTTTGAATTATCTGCAAGTCCTACACTGGATCACAAAATTATTATGCAATTCAAAACTGACGGGACTTTGTATTACTACACACTGTTCGTTGAGGGTTTGTGTTTTTGTGGTTTTCTTATCTCTGGCCTTTAGCGTTGAGAATTTGGTGGTGGCGTATGAATTTTTTACCATGAAAATTCATGGAAAATATAGAATTTTATGGGAAAACTAGGTAACTGCTGCTGTCGTTGGAACAAAACAAGTTTATTTTCTTTCAAATATTGCTTATTTTACCGGAAATATACCATAAGTGAGGAGCATAAAAGAGATGACTGGCTCTGCCTCAGCCGGTCCTGCAGAAAATACGCGGTGGCATCACCGCGCACTTTGGAATATCCTTACGTGCAGAAGAGGTAATTTCCAGAAAAATGTGGCTACCGTGGGACTTCTACCACCTTTATAAGTACGTTTTACTATGTAACTCAATTATTCTGGGAAAAACACGTATAATCCCTTTAACAATTTCCTGATTGGTTACCTCTCACGGACGTATTATACTCGCGCGTCCTAAATCTCCAGATAACGAACCGACGCCCGTAAAATCTCCGCTTCAAGATTCCCCAGGTGGGTTAGTGGCTGTTACAGCTCGGGGCTGGGTAACACACGCTGCTTCGTTTCCAGTTTCGGCTCTGATCCTGGTCCCAACGCCAGCCGCTTGTTCATTAGCCGGTGGCTCCAGATCCCAGCGTGTACCTATTCTTAGGGAACTACTAACATCATCTCACTGAGCTGTACTGTCGGTACGTTTCAGCAGTCGGACAGCAGGAGTTCTCGCTCGGACCCCAATGGTGCGTGCCGCCGACCATTTGCCGTTACAGTAAAACGTCCCACCTCACTTGGACAGCGATGCACGTGCCGCTGACCATCTGCCGTTGAGAAGGATATCGCACTTCTCATTACTTGCATGACTGTGCGTGATACTTTATGGTGTAACAAGAGGCGATACATGTGGGTCACTCATTAAGTTATACCTATAGAGAAGTAAGCTACAAAAATTGACATCAAATATTTATTTTAACTGTCTTCGCTACTTCCTACATTTCGCCATGTTTGTACAATAGACCATGTCGTTATTTGCCGAATTCAGATTTCAGATCTGGCGGTGTGATTTTTTTATGTCTTGGTATGTTCTTAACATGATACAAAAAAAAATCGCAAATTTATCCTACTGGGTTTTGTGATTTGTAAACCATTGCAAACGCCGTTCCGGCGTTGAAGTCTCCCGTTGTAAACTTATTGGTGTTATCGTCCGGTAGAACACTTCTGATATTGTTATTGTTCTTCGTCATTTTACGGATCGGAAAGTGCAGTAGGTGACTTTTAAAGAGTACATTTAAGTTATTCTAGGGTTTCTAAAACTATAGGCAAGGTTATTTGGCAGTCATACGGGCTTAAGTGGTGGGTTTTCGTGACACTTTTTTGCACTCAGGCCGAAGCGCTTAGCTACCTAATTAAGGATATTTAGCACAGGAACTGGCGGAAATTGAACACAATATTAAATCGGAACTTCTTTGGATCGGAACGTGTTCAATGTTGACAGTTGCATTGTCGCCTAGCGCATCATCGGGCGATGTCTTGGGAGAAAAATCGCGAGTATATGCATTCCAAGCGTTCGCAGATGTCGTTGGGAGATAGACGCGTTTTACGCTCAGTGGAACGTTGCAGGGGTTGCGCACAGGGTGTTCCGAGCCGGTCAAATGATGGCTGTAGGAAGTGTAGCAGTGGCCGATGCGATGTCTAGTCAGCGCTACCACCTCAATTCTACTGCGCCAGCCGCTACATATCTGTCAATGCTGGGACGTGGGCGGTTGAGAGAGAGCAGCCTAAAGCCTGGCTCGTTACGTCCATTGTGCGTCCATTGTATTCGACAAAGCGTTGAACGGTACGAAATATCTCGTTGGTGTGCACCACACGTGGGTGCGATTAGCTACTGGTACTTTTCGGAATTCACGCAAAGCAGTCTTCTTGCGGCTGCGAAAGAAACCCCTCTTGACGGAATGACGGAAGCGCCTTGACCTCCAATACGTGTGCAAAATAAAGCAAGACTGTATGTACACGTATGACTTGATTTTCGACTAGCCACTAGCTGGACTGATCTGGGCAACTCGCCAGAGTCCCTCTTGGGCCCTCGTTTCTCATGTCGAATGACACGCGATGCAGCGATGCAGCGACACGCGATGCAGCGATGCAGCGACACGCGATGCAGCATTCCGGCATCGGTCTCGAAAGCCTACCCGCACGACGCATCTGCCGAGTAGAGCCCTGGGGTGGATGGGAAAGCGTTTCTTACGCATCCGCAAGAAGGATGCATTGCGTGAATTCCGAAAAGCACCAGTAGCTAGTCACACTGACGTGTGGTGCACACCAACGAGATATATCGTACCGTTCAGCGCTTTGTCGAATACAATGGACGCACAATGGACGTAACGAGCCAGGCTTGAGGCTGCTCTCCCTCAACCGCCCACGTCCCAGCATTGACAGATATGTAGCGGCTGGCGCAGTAGAATTGAAGTGGTAGCGCTGACTAGACATCGCATCGGCCACTGCTACACTTCCTACAGCCATCATTTGACCGGAACACCCTGTGTATCTCCCAACGACATCTGCTAACGCTTGGAATGCATAAACTCGCGATTTGTATCCCAAGACATCGCTCGATGAAGCGCTAGGCGATAATGCAACTGTCAACATTGAACAAGTTCCAATCCAAAGGAGTTCCGATTTAATATTGTGTTCAATTTCCGCCAGTTACTGTGCTAAAATATCCTTAATTAGGTAGATAGGCGCTTTGGCCCAAGTGCAAACAGTGCCACCAAACCCACCACTTAAGCCCATATGACTGCAAAATAACCTTGCCTACACTTTTAGAAACCCTAAAAGAACTTAAATGTACTCTTTAGGTCACCCTCTGCACTTTCCGATCCGTAAAATGACGAAGAACAATAACAATATCTTGAAGTATTTTACCGGACGATAACGGAAAGCTTATCTCTCAGCTTCTTTTTGAAGACCCGCAAAGTCTTCAAGGAGAAAGGCTGAAGCGGTAACAGTGCTTCCAACGAGAGGTTTATGTTAAACCTTTTTTTAATGCAGTGCAGAGCTGTTAACGCTTTGCATTGTGTGATGGGTTTACGTTGTGCACCTGACCTTGATAACTTTGCACGCAAGATGAAAACCCAGACAGGGGCGGTTCTCCCATGTGTAGGCAAGGTAGGCATTGCCTACCCAGTTCGGTAAGCCTTCTTCCGATACCGATATTTATCTTCTCTTCTTTCCATATTTGTTTTCTTATTGATTAATATGGTTTTCTGCCATCGGAATGGGCCTATCTTGGAACAAATGTTCCAAATTTTCCAAGAAAATTGTCTTCGAAACGATAAATTAAACACAAATGTAATGAACCCCTTGCCCTATAGCTTCTCTACCTCCTCCTACTAAATTATCGTCCAGCTTGTGTACAAATCTATTGGGACCTGCAGTATAAAATGTGTGTACGGTAGGCAAATCCACTGGAAAATCGAGAAGAACACAGCTTTTTAAGCTCAATAACTTAATAAAATAAATATATCTGCAATACCAATCATTATTCTAGGCGCGTAGTAGCTTGCCACATTGGGGTTCAATTATTATTTCTTTTATAAACAAAAATTATATTATGATTCCAACGACGATGATATTCCATATTCCAACGACAATGACCGCCATCTAGGTATCATTTTAAGAACTGCAGCTTAGCCACCTATATAATCGTCTCGCGGTTTTGTGATGCCTACGAACTTTATTACTGCTTTCAGTTGTGTTCCGTGACGTTATTCGTGTTGCTCATAGTGAGAGCAAGCGCTAAAAGAGAAACAAGGTCTTACATCAACTAGCGGATATTTTGTTGTATATGCGTCCCTTATTTGCGTGTTGTATTTGCGTTATGGTGTGTGGTTAGGGACCTCTCAGCCCCCACTTTCCCACAAGTTAAAGGTGGGTGCCTCTGCACGTGCGCTCGTGCGCACCCTTTTTTGTATCTCAGAAACTACTTGCCCGATCGCGTTGAAATTACCCATACATTTCCTTCGCGCTCGCTCGTTCATCGCCAACTACGGCGCTTTACCGGTGTGCAAATTTCGTGTGTGGTTAGGGACCCCTCAGCCGCCACTTTCACACAACTCAGGAGTGGGGTGACTCTGCACGTGCGCACGTGCACACCCCTATTCTGTATATCAGGCACGGCTGAGCCGATTGTGTTCAAATTTGGTGTGTATTTAGGGACCTCATCCGCTAGTTTCCCACAAGTCAGGGGTGGGTGCCTCTGCACGTGCGCACGTGCACACCCCTATTCGGTATATCAGGAACAGCTGAGCCGATTGTGTTCAAATTTGGTGTGTGGTTATGGACCTCTCAACCTTTCCACAAGTCAGGGGTGGGGTGACTGCACGTGCGCACGTGCGCACCTTTTTTGTATCTCAGAAACTACTTGCCCGATCGAGTTGAAATTGCTCATACATTTCCTTCGTGCTCGCTCGTTCATAGCCAACTACGGCGCTGGTATGATACTGGTATGATAATCTGGTATGATAATCAAACTCATACCTTACTGGTATGATAATCAAAAACTTTTTAAATGCATTTTAATGTACATATTTCAAATAAATGGAAATGGCTTTCGTAAAGCACTTCTAAGATTCCAAATGTATTAAGGTCGCGGAGATATCACGCGCCAGCTTGCAAGATTTCGATTTATGTTAATCGAGTTCGGGACAACGTTTTAACCCGCGCGGCGCTGGGGGGTAAATTTTACCCCCCCCCCCTCCCGGATTTTCTCCATAACTTGACAACTATGACAGATATCAAAGTAAAACTTACAGTAGCTTATGGTGCATCAATTCTACGTCTTCTGCCATTTTTTTTTTTAAATTCGTGAAAATTTGTGGCAGATAATGACGTTTTAGTGACGTCATGCCATGTCACTTTTGGTGAAAAAAACGTTAAATGTTTGAAAAATCGTAGAAAATAGCGTGTTACTGCAAATTGCAAATAAAAGGCGTCAAAAGAAGGCAAATAACATTGTCTTTGACATGGCTGTCTCAGATTTTCAAAAGTTTGGGTTTTTGACCCCCAAAAATGCAAAAAACTGATTTTTGGGGAAGATATTCCACAAAAGTTTTTTGTTTGAAGATTTTCAAAAAAACGGAAGATATATTAGAGAACCGAGTATGAACGATGTTCAAACCAAATTTCAAAGCAATTGCTTTATTTTTGACTGACTTATGGCTCTCTAAGAACAAGTAACTCATGACGTCATTTTTTTAATTGCGTTTTTTGGCTTTTACTGACCAGATACAGACAAATAAATGCCACCACTATTTCGAAGATAAAACTAGTCTAGGAACATGCAATGTTTATTTAGATTAATCAATTTCAAATTTTGACCTTATTGTGACCTGACCTTGACCTGAGGACGATTATATGGTGTCAGGCTGTACAAATGGTTGTTTCTATCGAATTATACGTGTAAAATAACCCATACAACATGTGTCGCATGGCTTTCGTAGACCTGTGACCTTGTGTGACCTGACCTTGACCTTGACCTTTGCTTACAATTGCACTTTTACTTATACGGGAAATGCATTATACACTCTGGAGCACTTTGTGAGATAATAGTTGCAATATAAGGCTTTGGATGGAAAGTATAGCCCCAAAAACTCAAATACTTACATTTTACATTTGACCTGACCGTGACCTGACATGTGACCTTATTTTAAGAATTTCGAGTATGCATTCGATTCTTCTCGTTGAGAGCTTGCGATCGCCGCATTGTGCGTCTCGCTGCGGTTATTGGTTCGGAAGATACGAGGGGGGATAAAATGTACCCCCCCCCCCCCAGCGCCGCGCGTTCGGCTGGAGACCCCAGCGCCGCGCGGGTTAAGGTACCAATATGTTGGGCTCATAAAAACAATAAGAATTTTTGCCATAATGCCAATTGAAACAAAAATGAATAAAAATTCTAGGTGAACTCAAAAATGATTAAAAACTAAAACAATTAAGCGCATGGTACTCGTAGTTGTGGCGTCATGACTATAGTGCAAATCCTGACTGAAAATGGCGCTGATACGGCAATTTCTGCGCAGTGGTTAACATATTTGTACAAGGTAAATGCAATGGAGATTTATAGAATGTGGGAATCCGAATCAGAGAGTCTCAGGAACTTTTCGTTTCGAAGAGTTTATGTCTTCTGCAGTAAATTATGGTGTTATCATAGAGCAAAACTGTCAAAGATAATGACCTGCAAAATCTAGAATGGTGTTTTAACCCAGAATAACTCGGTTTATGTGTTTCAGTCAAATATGAGGGTTGCCGTGTTTTTCTTGCTCGAGTCTGCGTGACATTTTGCGAGCATTTCAATTTGTAGGGCTTTTACCAGAACAAATATGCTTGTTATGCCTGATGTCTTCATTAAATCATATATGATAGCAAACCATATTTATAGAGCAGAACAAAGTCGCACACAAAAACTGCCAACATAAGAGTAGTGTGAAAGAGATGCATCAGGCATTGAGCCGTTGACGGGCGGGCACTGAGGAAGACAAGAGTGTGACCACTCATGTCCTGTGATCAGAGCCAGTGGATGCTGAGAGTGTTCCCTCACCTGAGTGCCAACAGCGGCCGCAGGTCAATCATCGTGGTCAGCAGAATCAGCATGGTCAGTGTCAGTGGCGGCAGCAGCACCATGTCAGCGGCAGGCGGGGAGCCGCCACCCGCTGCTCCAGATCCGTCACCAACGAGGAGCCGACACGCCGGCTCAGGAGCCGTCACTGGCTCGGGAGCCGGCTCCACCTCTGGCTTCGGGTCCGTCACTGCCGCCACTGCCGGCCGAGCGAACCGCCAACACCGGCGCGCGCCGGACAGAGTCGGCTACCTAGCAGATATCCAGCAGAACGGAGAGGCACAGAGACACACGGCCACGGAACAGGATAGAACAGAACACAGGACACCCGGAGACAGAACAGGCCAGGACAGAGCACGGAGCACAGATCAGCTGGCTATGGTGCAGGATAGAACAGAACACAGGACACCCGGAGACAGAACAGGCCAGGACAGAGCACAGAGCACATAAACACACGGCCACGGAACAGGATAGAAGAGAGCACAGGACACCCGACGACAGAACAGGCCAGGGCAGAGCACAGAGCACAGATCAGCTGGCTATGATGCAGGATAGAACAGAGGATATAACACCCGGAGACAGAACAGGCCAGGGCAGAGCACAGAGCACAGATCAGCTGTCTATGATGCAGGATAGAACAGAGGATAGAACACCCAGAGACAGAACAGGACAGGACAGAGCACGGAGCACAGATGACAGATCAGCTGGCTATGGTGCAGAATAGAACAGAGGATAGAACACCTGGAGACAGAACATGCCAGGACAGAGCACGGAGCACAGATCAGCTGGCTATGGTGCAGGATAGAACAGAGCACAGGACACCCGACGACAGAACAGGACAGGACAGAGCACGGAGCACAGATCAGCTGGCTAAAGTGCAGGATAGAACAGATGATAGAACACCCGGAGACAGAACAGGTCAGGGCAGAGCACGGAGCACAGATCAGCTGGCTATGGAGCAGGATAGAACAGAACACAGGACACCCGACGACAGAACAGGACAGGACAGAGCACGGAGCACAGATCAGCTGGCTAATGTGCAGGATAGAACATAACACAGAACACCCGCAGACAGAACAGGTCAGGACAGAGCACGGAGCACAGATCAGCTGGCTAATGTGCAGGATAGAACAGAACACAGGACACCCGACGACAGAACAGGACAGGGCAGAGCACGGAGCACAGATCAGCTGGCTAATGTGCAGGATAGAACATAACACAGAACACCCGCAGACAGAACAGGTCAGGACAGAGCACGGAGCACAGATCAGCTGGCTATGGAGCAGGATAGAACATAACACAGAACACCCGCAGACAGAACAGGTCAGGACAGAGCACGGAGCACAGATCAGCTGGCTAATGTGCAGGACAGAACAGAACACAGGACACCCGACGACAGAACAGGCCAGGACAGAGCACGGAGCACAGATCAGCTGGCTATGGAGCAGGATAGAACATAACACAGAACACCCGCAGACAGAACAGGTCAGGACAGAGCACGGAGCACAGATCAGCTGGCTAATGTGCAGGACAGAGCAGAACACAGGACACCCGACGACAGAACAGGCCAGGGCAGAGCACGGAGCACAGATCAGCTGGCTATGGAGCAGGATAGAACAGAACACAGGACACCCGACGACAGAACAGGACAGGACAGAGCACGGAGCACAGATCAGGTGGCTAATGTGCAGGATAGAACAGATGATAGAACACCCGGAGACAGAACAGGCCAGAACAGAGCACGGAGCACAGAGACACACGGTCACGGAACAGGGTAGAACAGAACACAGGACACCCAACGACAGAACAGGTCAGGGCAGAGCACGGAGCACAGATCAGCTGGCTATGGTGCAGGATAGAACAGAACACAGGACACCCGGTGACAGAACAGGCCAGGACAGAGCACGGAGCACAGATCAGCTGGCTAATGTGCAGGACAGAACAGAGGATAGAACACCCGACGACAGAACAGGCCAGGGCAGAGCACGGAGCACAGATCAGCTGGCTATGGAGCAGGATAGAACAGAACACAGGACACCCGACGACAGAACAGGACAGGACAGAGCACGGAGCACAGATCAGCTGGCTAATGTGCAGGATAGAACAGAACACAGTACACCCGACGACAGAACAGGACAGGACAGAGCACGGAGCACAGATCAGCTGGCTAATGTGCAGGATAGAACAGAGGATAGAACACCCGGTTACGCAGCAGGATAGGACATTGCGAAGCAAGAAGACAAGCCCCTCCATTGAAAACATGACGTTACATGCCGGAGCCAGAGCCGACTTCAGACGCCCTGCCGACCAGCATTTCCGCGATTACCTTCTGGGCCTGATCTGCGACTTTCGGGACAACTGGAGCGTGGAGGCAATTTTGGAAAATTTTGCAAATTGGCCAATTTTGTCAAATCCCAGAAATCAAGTGCTTGGGTATTACCAGTGCTGGAGCGGGATGAAACCGTGGCTAGAGGTAATGTAGAGCTGGCTATCTGTTCTAATGCGTGTCTTGCGAGGGAATTTGGTGACCCGCGCGTGGATGGTCATCCGGGGGGGTCACTGTCCTGGGTGTGCCTGGCCTCACGGCTCTTCATGTCCGACCCGGGTTAGTGGTACAATCAGGTACGGAAGCTGAGCGCGCATATTGCCGTGTTCCGCGGACTGTCTCGGCGCCTGCAGTTTACAAGAATGTTTACAAGAATGTCAGTTTACAAGAATGTTGCCGTTATTGCGATCACAATCAACATCTTCCGTCGTCTGTCCGTGCGTTCCTGCGTGTTCTCCTCAGCTTGAAAGCAAGCAAACAGCATTCCAGTGTATAAAAAGAGGTAATCAAAGGCTCCCAGAAAATCGCAGAACAGATATCTCCCGGCCATTTGATAAAACAAAATCCTGGAGAATATAGCGTGCGAGGGCTTGCTTCAGGCATGTCCATCTGCACTGTCATGTCAACTAGGCTGTATTCTCAACCGTTCATGCGTGCCCAATGGCCTGTTTGTTTTATGTAGCACTGCTGAAACTCCATGAAGAAGTGATCGGAAATTGACAAAATCCACACGGACTTACCATATGTTTTTTTACGAGCATAACCACAGACTATTTGCATTCAAGATTCGTAATTCAAATTCAGCATCGCTGGACTTGCATATGACTGGATTGAGTGATATGCTCCCTGTGATGCTCCCTGCGAGTGCGAGTCGCCCTCGATGGAAAACACTGATTGATTATATCGGTTCTTTCTGGAGTGCTCGAAAACAACATTCTTAGGCCGGATTTTGTCCAGCTATCGTGTCGTCGACATACCGAGGATACCGAGGAAGGATACCGAGGATACCGAGGATATACCGAGGAAGATCAAATGCAACTGAGCGATTTTGTAGATATGTTCCGAAATATATGATATGTCTTGCTTCTGACGACGGTATTTTTTTCATGCAATTTTAACAAAACTGCCGACTCTTTTCAGGCTAACTTAACCGCCTCTGCATGAGTGGAAAACTCTTGGCATGCGGGAACTTATTAAACTAAATGCAAGGCCATGACACCTCCTACATTGCTCATCTGGATATACACTTCCTTCCTACACCCATTGTTTCTTCGAACGTTTTGAACGGGCACTAGCTTGAGCGCTGTCCGCAAATGCGTGATCTCGGCTCAATTCCAGTAGGTCCCGATTAATTTTCGCTCACCATTTTGACGAGGTGGTTTAACATATCTCCTACATGCCGGGCTCAATGATACGGAGCACACAACCCGCCGCGCCGCGGTTCAGGTTGGCAGGGAACACATGGTCTTGGTGTCTTCCTTTGGATTATTGTTCGTTGCTGAAGCACTTTGTCTGTCGATTGCTCGTCACAGACTAACCTAACTTGCACGCACTCCACTTAGACTGTGAACAAGTGGTGGCCATGTTATGTATGTCTGTCTGTCTTCCTATTCCCTGTCTGTCTGTCTTCCTTTTCCCTGTCTGTCTGTCTTCCTTTTCCCTGTCTGTCTGTCTTCCTTTTCCCCGTCTATCTGTCTTCCCTTTCCCTGTCTGTCTGCCTTCCCTTTCCCTGTCTTTCTGCCTTCCCTTTCCCTGTCTGTCTGCCTTCCCTTGCCCTGTCTGTCTGTCTCCCTTTCCCTGTCTGTCTGCCTTCCCTTTCCCTGTCTGTCTGCCTTCCCCTTCCCTGTCTGTTTGTCTTCCCTTTCTCCTGTATGTCTGCCTTCCCTTTCCCTGCCCGTCTGTCTTCCCTTTCCCTGTCTGTCTGTCCCTGTCTTCCCTGTCTTCCTTTTCCCTGTCTGTCTGCCTTCCCTTTCCCTGTATGTGTGTCTTCCCTTTCCCTGTCTGTTTTTCTTCCCTTTCCCTGTCTGTCTGTCTTCCCTTTCCCTGTCTGTCTGCCTTCCCTTTCCCTGTCTGTTTGTCTTCCCTTTCCCTGTCTGTCTGCCTTCCCTTTCCCTGTATGTCTGTCTTCCCTTTCCCTGTCTGTCTGTCTTCCTTTTCCCTGTCTGTCTGCCTTCCCTTTCCCTGTCTGTTTGTCTTCCCTTTCCCTGTCTGTTTTTCTTCCCTTTCTCTGTCTGTCTGCCTTCCCTTTCCCTGTCTGTCTGTCTTCCCTTTCCCTGTCTGTCTGTCTTCTCTTTCCCTGTATGTCTGTTTTCCCTTTCCCTGTCTGTCTGTCTTCCCTTTCCCTGTCTGTCTGCCTTCCTTTTCCCTGTCTGTTTGTCTTCCCTTTCCCTCTCTGTTTTTCTTCCCTTTCCCTGTCTGTTTGTCTTCCCTTTCCCTGTCTGTCTGCCTTCCCTTTCCCTGTCTGTTTGTCTTCCCTTTCTCTGTCTGTCTGCCTTCCCTTTCCCTGCCTGTTTGTCTTCCCTTTCCATGTCTGTCTGTCTTCCCTTTCCCTGTCTGTCTGTCTTCCCTTTCCCTGTCTGTCTGTCTTCCCTTTCCTTGTGTGTCTGCCTTCCCTTCCCTGTCTGTCTGTCTTCCCTTTCCCTGTCTGTCTGTCTTCCCTTTCCCTGTCTGTTTGTCTTCCCTTTCCCTGTTTGTCTGCCTTCCCTTTCCCTGTCTGTTTGTCTTCCCTTTCCCTGTCTGTCTGCCTTCCCTTTCCCTGTCTGTTTGTATTCCCTTTCCATGTATGTCTGTCTTCCCTTTCCCTGTCTGTCTGTCTTCCCTTTCCCTGTCTGTATGTCTTCCCTTTCCCTGTCTGTCTGTCTTCCCTTTCCCTGTGTGTCTGCCTTCCCTTTCCCTGTCTGTTTGTCTTCCCTTTCCCTGTCTGTTTGTCTTCCCTTTCCCTGTCTGTCTGTCTTCCCTTTCCCAGTATGTTTGTCTTCCTTTTTCTTGTCTGTCTTTCTTCCCTTTCCATGTCTGTCTGTCTTCCCTTTCCCTGTCTGTCTGCCTTCCATTTCCCTGTCTGTCTGTCTCCTTTTCCCTGTCTGTTTGTCTTCCCTTTCCCTGTCTGTTTGTCTTCCTTTTCCCTGTCTGTCTGTCTTCCCTTTCCCTGTCTGTCTGTCTTCCCTTTCCCTGTCTGTCTGCCTTCCCTTTCCCTGTCTGTCTGCCTTCCCTTTCCCTGTCTGTCTGTCTTCCCTTTCCCTGCCTGTCTGTCTTCCTTTCCCTTTCTGTCTGTCTTCCATTTCCCTGTCTGTCTGTCTTCCCTTTCCCTGTCTGTTTGTCTTCCCTTTCCCTGTCTGTTTGTCTTCCCTTTCCCTGTTTGTCTGCCTTCTCCTTCCCTGTCTGTTTGTCTTCCCTGTCCCTGTCTGTCTGCCTTCCCTTTCCCTGTCTGTTTGTATTCCCTTTCCATGTCTGTCTGTCTTCCCTTTCCCTGTCTGTCTGTCTTCCCTTTCCCTGTCTGTATGTCTTCCCTTTCCCTGTCTGTCTGTCTTCCCTTTCCCTGTGTGCCTGCCTTCCCTTTCCCTGTCTGTTTGTCTTCCCTTTCCCTGTCTGTCTGTCTTCCCTTTCCCTGTCTGTTTGTCTTCCTTTTCCCTGTCTGTCTGTCTTCCCTTTCCCTGTCTGTCTGTCTTCCCTTTCCCTGTCTGTCTGCCTTCCATTTCCCTGTCTGTCTGTCTCCCTTTCCCTGTCTGTTTGTCTTCCATTTCCCTGTCTGTTTGTCTTCCTTTTCCCTGGTTGTCTGTCTTCCCTTTCCCTGTCTGTCTGTCTTCCCTTTCCCTGTCTGTCTGCCTTCCCTTTCCCTGTCTGTCTGCCTTCCCTTTCCCTGGCTGTCTGTCTTCCCTTTCCCTGCCTGTCTGTCTTCCTTTCCCCGTCTGTCTGTCTTCCATTTCCCTGTCTGTCTGTCTTCCCTTTCCCTGTCTGTTTGTCTTCCCTTTCCCTGTCTGTTTGTTTTCCCTTTCCCTGTCTGTCTGTCTTCCCTTTCCCTGACTGTCTGTCTTCCCTTTCCCTGTCTGTTTGTCTTCCCTTTCCCTGTCTGTTTGTCTTCCTTTTCCCTGTTTGTCTGCCTTCCCTTTCCCTGTATGTCTGTCTTCCCTTTCCCTGTCTGTCTGTCTTCCCTTTCTCTGTCTGTCTGTCTTCCCTTTCCCTGTCTGTCTGTCTTCCTTTTCCCTGTCTGTCTGTCTTCCTTTTCCCTGTCTGTCTGTCTTCCTTTTCCCTGTCTGTCTGTCTTCCTTTTCCCTGTCTGTATGTCTTCCCTTTCCCTGTCTGTTTGTGTTTTGTAATAAGTGAATGCTCATGATTGATCAGCATGATCAACATGAAACGAAACATGTTTTGTCTGTTCTACAACTTATTTTTGTTTTGGGTGCGGGATAAACAAAATATAATCAAGGTGTTAGCTTTGTGATCCTTGCATGTATGTACGTACATAGACTGGATCACGTCATTCAGCTTTTCAAAGCCAAATGTTGCACATAAAGTGCCGGTCATCACACCAGCAAACCCAGGTTACGGTACTAGTCTGACAGCATTGATAGCAGCGATTCAAGGACGGAAGTATTCCTCTGACAGCTGTTCCACATTTTCCCTCCACATCGCGTCGTAGAGAACGTTAACAGTTCAGACATTGTAATAGTGTGCTAAAATTGTTCTAGAATGCTAATGCTAAGGTAAATATATGTCATGCATCGTGTCCAAGGGCGTATCCAAGGGGTACCCTGGACACTCGCAGGTACCCCCTTGAGCTGAAGGGCCCATTTTATTTTTGTCTAAGGGCTCGAAGCGGCCCAAGGGACCTTGGCTGGCCAGACGTACCCTCAGTCGATCTGAGGGACGATCGGTCGGCCCGTGTGGGGATCCCTCAGTCGCCCCTCAGTCGCCCTCAGTCGGCCTGAAGGGGCCTTCAGTCGGCCAGAGGAGGCATGTCGGCCTGAGGGGCCCTCAATCAGCCTGAGGGGCCCTTATTCGGCATGAGGGGGCCCTCAGTCTCCCTGAAGGGGCTATCAGTCCACCTGAGGGAGCCCTGTCAGCTCGAGGGGCATTCCGTCGGACTGAGGGGCCCTCAGTCGGTCTGAGGTAGCCCTCAGTTGGCCTTAGGGGTCCTCAGTTGGCCTTAGGGATCTCAGTCGGCCTGAATTAGCCTGAGGGGACCCTCAGTCGGCCTTAACCCGCGAGTCACTGGGGGGCTTTTTTTATCCTCCCCCCTAGGAATATTAGGAATATATCAACAACTAATGCAGATATCGACACCAAACTTTCAGTACCTTTCCGGGCATCATTTTTACACCTTTTGTGCAACAATAAAGCAATTTCGTCAGAATTTTGATCGAGATATAGTGAATTTAGTGACGTCACGAAACACGATTTTGACACAAAAATCAGCTAAACTTTGATAGGCCGTACAAATGCCACATTTGAAGAAAGATGCAATTAAAAAAACGTTTAAAGGTAGTAAATTGCAAGGGCTGTAGCCCTTGCAATTTACTACCTTTAAGCGTTTTTTTTTAACCAGCTATCTCGGAATTTCGAAAAGTTTGGTTTTTAACCCCAAAAATGTAAAAAAATGTAATGCCCACAAAATCAAATTTTTGCAAAGATATAAAAACCGGAATATATGTCAGATAACGACATATGGGCAACTACCATAACAAATTTCAAAATGATATCATCTTTTTTGACTGACATGGCATATAACGTATGGGTAAATCATGACGTCATATTTTGTATTGCGTTTTTTGGCTTTTATTGACCAGATACAGACAAATAAATGCCAGCACTGTATTTTTTTAAAGATAAAACTGATATAGAAACATGCTTTTTTTCATTTCTATTCATCAATTTCAAATGTTGACCTTCACTGACCTGAACTTGATCTGAACTTGCCATTAACTTCACATAAATGAAGTCAAGTGGTAAAATGACTATCATTATCGAATTTTACACGTAAAAGCATCCATAAAACATGTGCTGCATGACTTTAGTAGATATTTTGTGTGTAGTGACCTTTTGTGACCTGACCATGACCTTGATCGTTTCCAACAATCTCACTTTAGCTCATGTGGGATATGTATCATACCTTTGACAGCACTTTGGGTGATTATAGGCGCAATCGAAGGCCATGGATGGCAAGTATTGTCCATAAACTCAAATACCTCGATTTTGACGTTTGACTTGACCGTTACCTGACATGTGACCTTAATTATACATTTATAAGTGTGCGTTAGGTTTATCTCATTGAGCGCTTTCGATTGCCGCCTTGTGCGTCCCGCTGCATTTATTGGTGCTGAAGATACCAGGGGGGGCTACCCCCCCCCCCCCCCCCCAGTGTGTCGTGTTACAGAATATACCCCAGTGACTGCCGGGTTAAGGGGCCCTAAGATGACATTAGGGTCCTTAGTCAGTCTGAGAGGCCCTCAGTCGGCCTGAGGGGCTCTCAGTCGGCCTCACGGCCTCAGGGGGTCCTCAGTCGGCCTCAGGGGGCCCTCAGTCGGTCTGAGGGGGAGGTCGGCCTGAGGGACTATGAGGGGATCTGAGGAGCCCTCTGTTAAAGCAATGGAAGTGGCCCCAGCCAGGATCGCGGCCCGTTATTAGATATACTTAATGCATTAATAAGGTTTGCTACACAATACCAACCCAGTAATGAAGAAATACTATCGGAAACTATATGGTTTGCTAACCAATAGTAGATTTCCAAAAAGTATTATTAAACAATGGGACAGAAAATGGATACGTTTTATTTGCGATTTATTTAATCCTTCTTCTGGCCAGATATACTCAAAGGAAAATATCAAAGAAAAGTTTGGAATAAAAATGTCATTAATTTGCTACGAAAGGTTGGTACGGAGACTTTCGCAGAACTTGATAAACTATACTCAGGAAGAATAAATTCCAGCTGTCAGAGGAATAGGTAAATAACCCAAACATTCCATATAAGATAAAAGTCGTAATGAACGAATCCAAATTCACAAAATATGTTTACAATGTATTTGTCAAAGCTTTAGCACAAAACAATTTAGAGACCGATCTGAAAGTAAACAATAAATGGCAAAGCGAAATAGGTGACCACATCAATGGAACATTAACAACATTAACATTAACAAAACTTGTAAATGACACGACGTCTACGTATTTGCTGTACTTACATTATAGAATAATAACAATAATATATCCAACAAATAAGCTGCTGAAAGCCATTGAATATACAATATTCGAACCTTTGTTCCTTTTGTGACCAGGCAACAGAAACACCAGCCCATTTTTCTGGTACTGTCCGAAGGTTTAAATATTCATTGAGGAAGTTCTCTCACACATAAAACAGCAATACAATAAAGTAGTACATATCAACATTATCAGTTGGTTCTTCCTCAATAATCTTTCAAATATAATAGCCTTACTAGCAACGATTGGTTAGGATGTAATAAACAAAGCGCGAATGAATAAAGTCTCACCTTCGCTAACTGTATTGATGAAAGCTTTAAATATTGAAGCTGAAAAAGAATATAGTGCATATAGATTAAGGAATGATTTAGATGGCTTCGATAGTAAGTGGGGAGAACTCAAGAAAATTATCGATTGAAGGCATTTTTTAAAAACATAATCAACCCGCCTTTCTTCTGTCTTGGTGATCAGTTAAAATGAGATCAGTCTCGAGAGATGCCGATCGTTTATAACACACTTATATAATACAATACGTGTATTGTTATGTATGTATTATACACGTATATAATATCCATACATGCATGCATACTACATACATACATACATACATACATACACACACACATATACACTGACGTTGAGTGTGAGTGAGGCCAGGCAAACTGCTATTTCATTTGATGCTTATGTTTGTATGCTGGTGCTTGTTGATTGGCCTGTGAATTCTGTGAAAATAAACTAGCCCTTAAGTTGTCAAAACCCGAGAAAAAAAGGATCGTGGCCCCGAATTTTAGAGACATTTCAGGACACGTATTTTTGGGCGATAATAATTTCGATCCGAGCAAAATGGGCCTACAGTAGATCTCGGTCAAAGGTTGGGGGTGGTGGTTTTTGGGGTTCACAACTAGCAATAATAAAGAAAGAAACTTGGCAGCTAATTTAAAAGTATGTGTAGTTGTGCAATTACTCTTTACATAATTGATGACTACATAGCAAAACAAATTGTTAAATTGGGACATTTTCGGCCCCGGAGCAAGTTCTTGTAGGGGATGTTTTGGCGCCAACTATATATAGTAAGTTCGCACTTGTTAACACCCCTGGGTAGTCACCTAACTTATCACAGTTTCAACTGATCACCCTGTATGTGCGCGCGTGTAACCGTTAAAACTCCCCCAACTCTGCTGTCAGCGTTGACATAAATTGTTTCACAAAATAAATTAGATATCCTTGTACGGGCGTGCTCTGCCGAGGTTCTCCAATCAAAATGTGATGGTGGCGGTGAATCAAGAAGAAAAGTAATTAAAACGACACGTTAATTTAAATTGGGTCATTGGTGTTGGTTCATCGGATTCGCGAGCAGTTCTAGAAGTTATCGCATCCTGTGACATTAAAGACGTCACGCTTCGAAATTAATTGGCACCTGCATGGACTTCTCTCATCCTAAACCAAGTCGCCGACATTCGCGGCCGTTTCCGGGCATCAAATATACGTGAGCAAAATTCCAAGTGAACCTAGTATGCACCTACATAGTGCATATTACGAGCCTACATAGCATCAAGGTCAAGCTTATGTAATTATATTTGCATTATAGCACTTATACTATACATCTTGTAACCTTCTCTGAATGTGTACATTAGACACACTGGCACAAGAACAGTTCACATCCCGACATTACATCGAGTAAAATACAGTTTGTCTTCTTACAGTTGATAAATAATTATGCAACCGCTCTGAAATGCCCCATATGAAATTAAAGTTAAAGGGAATAATAGGTCACCTTGAAAGTTGTCTCGAAATTTAACTACGCGGGGTATTTTGAGCTGAAAAACGAATATGGCATTTGTTTGGACGATAGATGGATATCCGTCGAAAAATGGGCATGGTTCTTTTTTCTCCTTCATGACCATACAAAACTTCATGACAATGTATGACGTCATGCATATGGTAGCTTGGATACGGAAGCTATTGCACACAATAATGACGGACTTGAGGCATATATACGCAGGCTGCTTGTAACGTAAACAACAGTAGTGAAATGGCAGAACTAAGCGAGTTTCAATCTGATTTTTGAAGTTTTAAATGGTAGATAACCCTATTGCTGAAATACTGGCATCGTAAAAATAGTCAGAGCTACTGTGTGTTCGATTGTGCGTTTATATTTCAAGAAAGAAGAGGGAAGAGTTCGCCTGTAATTTGACAGCAGTGGAGCTATTGAGAAGATTGACGCAAATGCTGGAACCCATCTCGTATCTTCAGTTTTGGAATTGGCTGAATTTCTGCCCGGCTGAGACACACCTTCCAATGATACGGAGTCCAGCTGCCGGATCTGATCACACAACTCAAATATTGCCACCATATCTCAATCTGCCGAACAGCCCATCGCATGGTGACCATAATGCATCGCCAACGGGAACACGGCTTTATTGATTTCAGTTTTATTGACAAATTGCACAGATGTGACACAATGCGACGCTGATCACTGATGTAGGTGGTTGTTCGGTGTCTGGTCACTAGTGCCCTTCACGGGACACATTTTCAGCCCCCATCTCGTTCCAGCCCATTCAGCCAGACCCAAACCCGTTTTAATCCGAATTCATAATTGATGGGGCTCCCGTTCCCACCAGTTTCAGCATATTCACTTTTTGTGGTGCTAGAAAATTATATGGTCTGTCCCGTAACCCGTTCCAACCCGTTAATTTCCCAAAAGTTTGCCCCATTCCCACCCATTCCCGTCCCGTTCCTATTCCCGTACGGGATTCCCACTCCATGAAGGGTTCTACTGGTCACCTCGATGAAGATGGCGCTCCCATATTCAAGAAGGGTGACGGTTTCCAGAGTATCTTCTGGAAAAAAGGTAGATACAATATTCAGGACAGGGACAGCGACAGCGATACTGATTCTGACAGCGACACTGATTCTGACAACGACACTGATTCTGACAGCGACAGCGACAGACACTGATTCTGACAACGACGGTGTCCCAAAATTACATTTTTCCTTGAATGTTGAGCGGTAAATTCGAGCCAAAAAAGACCATGAAAGTAGACAATTATGTAGACAATGGTACAATAGCCGTTTTCACGAAAGATTATTGTGCGAAACTTTTTTGCGTTTTTCTCTCTCTAATGTTTTGAAAAGTTTCGACGATCCATTCCTTAATCCTAGCCAGGGTAGGGCAAAATACCTACGTGACCGGGTAGGGGGGGGGAGTATGCCCCCCCCCCCCTTGGCGTTTCCCTAATTGGGCTAGAGCTTCGATTAAAAAACGAGCGTGTTGCTTGTGACGATTGAAGTCGCTGATACCCGATTTTAAGGTCCTGGGTCATAAGGTGACCTCTGAGGTCATGTCAATGACCCAAAAGTCGTCAAAATTGTAAATGCGTAGAAATTAAATTTAATCGAGCTAGAATTGTGAATCAGCATATGATTATTCTTAATTGGTCCAAATTTGGAATCAGCGTCACACAATGTCCTAGAAACTGCCAAATACCAAAAAGGTCATGTCAGGTCATCTGAGGTCAGTGACCTCGGTTAATCTGTGGAAACGCATGACCCCAGTGGACCATATAATTATGTAAAATGGATCCCAGATTTAAAATCAGCGTCACAAAAATGTCCTAGAAACTGTCAGAAGCCAAAAATGTCAGCTGAGGTCATCGGAGGTCAGTGACATCGGTTGACCTCTTAAAAGGTCAATCAAGGTCACAATATCAGTGGAAACCACAACTGTCACCTGGAAACACCTGTTCATATACTACTGAACAACAAACACTCGGAAACTGCACAAGTTACAAACATTGATACTACGGGATGCAACTTGCCCCTGACATGACCTTGAGAAACAGGTCATATATAAGGGGTCATGTGGGGGTAGAAGTTCATTTTTTTTTCGAATATGTGTCACATTGTTCAAAATAGGGTACTGAAAATTGCATCGCAATCGGTTGATCACTACGCGAGGTATTTCCGAAAAATCGAGGGGGGCATCTATCCCCCTACCCGGGCGAGAGTTGAAGGGAAATAATGACCTCTTCCCACAAAAATGGAGTTGCCACTTCAAATCGACAGACGAGGCCAAAATATGATGTAAATTCATCGCATTTTGCATATAAAAATTCCTTCCGAGAGATATTTCAAGTTAATCTTGATAAGCGTTCCATACTTTTAACGACCGGTTCTTGCCAAGTACTCCTCGGTTTCCATCAAATTCCGAGCTTTTCCCGTATCACTTTTGTACGCAATGGTGTGGAAAATATATTTTGCGTTCTGCTTGTTGTGATTATTTACCCGCCCATCCTTTACAATTAACAACCAGTAAAAAAAAAACTGGCAATGAAATCGGAAGCTCATCGATTCACGTCGACGGCGACCTATTTAGTGTCGGCGATTTGTTTCGAAGTGCTCATTCAACAACGTTGAATAGATTGATACAAAAGCGCCAGATGTATCGCTTTCAATATTTGTACAGACATGGGGTCTCCACTAGGCACAGTGGCTATTATGCCCCGATCCACGAATGACTAATGAACGTTTTAAATAAAAATCGCACTCAATAGCTAACTACGAATACCCACATACATGATGCACGCATACACACATACACACATACACACTTACACACGTAAACAATAATAATTAACTTGCATGTAGCGCATGTTCATTGTTCATGCGTTTGACTAAGCACTCAAGGTATAGTGAAACCATGGGAGCTTCCTTACACATTGCGAAGTAATTTTTTCAAGTTGAGGGAGAAAGTCGCCTGGCGCATTCCATGCAGCTCGGTAGGAAGACTATTATAAAGGTTTGGTGTCCTAACACAAAATCGTCGTTTACCGGCCTCCGTTTGACATCGAGGAACTGCGTACAAATGGTCCTGCCGAGTGTTTCGTTCCCTTTTCTCACGGTTAAATTGAAAAACAGCTGCGAGTGCATCTGGCTTGCCACTGCTGACAACTTTGTGTGCAAGGTTTAAGGTGAAAAGATCGACTAACTGTTGTGGCCGGAGCCAGCCCAGACGGTCCCAAAGGTCAGACACATGATCAAATTTTCGCCTGCCGAAAATGACCCTTGCTCCGAAATTGGGTACCTTTTCGATTCGGTCCAAGTTTTTCTTCGAACCATTACCGTAGACTGAAATGCAATACCTGACTTTCGAGACCACGAGTGTTGTTACCAGTATGGTAATGACACAGTTAGGGAGGTAGTGTCGGGCGTGCGAGAGACCTGACAATATACCCACACAGCGGCGGCTGATCATTGACACGTGGGCTTCCCAAGACAACCTATTGTCGAAGATCAGGCCTAGATTCCTTACCTCGTTACAAGGTTCGAGGACAGTGTCACAAAAAGTGACTTGAAAATTTGGGAGGTTCCGCAGATTTGGAGGGCTGCCAAAAACAATGAGTTCTGTTTTAGATGGATTGACTTTAAGAGAATTTGCACGGAACCAGGTGTCTAGACTAGCGAGAGCGGCTTCCATTCGGTTAATGAGCGCTGGAAGGTCGGATTTTCTACCGGAAACTATGACCTGCGTGTCGTCTGCGTATTGCACGATATCAGCTCCCTCTGAGTATAGCGACAGATCGTTGGCAAATACACTGAATAATAGTGGGCCAAGGGCAGAGCCCTGGAAAACACCCATGGTGTTTTCAAGAGACTTTGAAGTCTTGGTCGCCCCAGAGCGGTCTCTCAACGCAACACTCTGTGTGTGCCCTCCTAGGTATACACGGAACCAGGTGGTGTCAACTCCGTAGAGCTGCAGGTTCCTTAACAGAATATTGTGGTCAATAACATCAAAGCATTTACTCAGGTCGATGAGACATAAAAGCGTGATTTCCCCGCCATCGGTGGCGGTGATGATCCGATCGGTGACTGTCATCAGCGCGGTTTCCGTCGAATGTCGGGGACGGAAGCCGTGCTGGGACGGGTAGAGCAGATGATTGTATGATAGGTAATGATAGAGCTGGCATTGCACTAGCCGCTCAGCCAATTTGGTGATGACGGGTATGCTAGATATGGGTCTGAAGTTAGATGGATCGGACGGGTTGCCGGTTTTGAAAATGGGATGGATGATTGAGTGCTTCCATGAATTTGGAATATCTGATCGGGTAATGCAGGTATTAACAATGTTAAGGATGACACCACCGATAGCAGGGAAAGCCGCTTTCAAAATTCGAATACAAAGCCCATCTGAGCCACAAGCGGCTGTGCTGGACATGCCTATCAGCGTTTCTCGGCCATGATTTAGGCCAGCTCTGCGCAGGCGCAGAGCTGAGTAGTCGAGGTGAAGAGAGCTCCGCGTTTGTGTGACTTGTTTCCATGTATTTTGCCTTAGTGCAATTCCTGAAGTATTTTGATCGAAAAAGCAAGTTATGATTTACACGAGAAGCACGACTTCATCCCAAGAAATTGCTGTTTTGGCTAAGAAGAACCACCATTTCATTTCAGGTAGGAACCAAGAGAAATGTTTATATGCGTCATATTTGTCATGCTGCTGAAGGAGGAGTGAACAAAAACTCACAAATTATTTTACAAAAAGAAACGTGACGTTAAATAGCGTCTTGCGGCCCGGGAAAAATACTAGACACGTAAAAGATCTTCCATCGTGCTAACATGAAGAACAAAAAAGCAAATGGCAATGCACCTGAGCTTAAGAGAAAGATTAAATCACTTCAGGACCAAGTCACAGGTCAAGGTGAAATGATCAGTGCTATGGCAGCTCAGATATCGGATATAGCTCGTGAACTAAAAACGGAATAATCAGAGAAGGCGAAAATGTTGTACGGTGTAACCGGCCAGGTGGATATGGATAAGATATGCAACATTATTCGTAGAATTGATAATGATTTGCAAGAGTTAAAAGATCAACATGCAAGCTGCAAGAACATGAACAAAACGATTGATGATCTGGGAGCATTGTGTGCTGCTGCTATGGTAGCGGCAGGGACGAAACTAAACAGAGAAATAGCTGAACGGCAAAACAACGTGAGACATGAGTCCCAGAACCTGAAGGTTGAAAATGGTGAAGCCGGTGACAATCAACAAGAAACAAACATGCGTCAAGAGCGCAATACCAAGGCTCGATTCCCCCCTACTAAAAAATTCGAGAACACTAGTCCTGCATTTGTCACTCACACAGGTGCCCGCTCGTACGCGTCAGTAGTGTCGGAGCGAAGAGCTGGCACAGCGGAGCCAAAGCAACAGAACTTTGAGGAGAGGTCGACTGGTGCTGGACGAAGATGCGAAGATGTTTTAGATGAGGAAAACTACCGTGAATTCACGACTGTAACGAAAAAACGACGAAATGTGAACAAACCCCACAAACAACGGTCGGGACGTGGGGCTGTGCTCATCGGAGGCTCAAAGGTTTATAGGATATCGGCTGCGGCAAGAAACGAGTTTAACCTTGATAGACAGATGTTTAAGAGCGTGCCAGGTATCGTTATTGAGGATGTCCCTAGTAACGTGTCGAGCGCTGTCCGAGAAACAAGAGCCAGGGAGGTGGACGTCGTACTACATGTGGGTAGTGACGACCTGGCGGCGCACAGAAGCGTGGACCACGTTTTGGAAGGCCTGGCCACTACCATTGAATCGTCACGCAAGATAAAGAGTGTCAGGGACGTATTTGTTTGCTCTGTTGAGGAGAGACATGATTTAGGCCAGCACTCCACTATTTAGGCCAATAGTGGAGGGAGAATACCGATCAGTATTTTGCCCAAACTTCCAACTTCGAATAAGGGAATAATTGTATTTAATTCCTAAATTTAGATCAAATCATTTGAATACCATAACGGTGGCCAAATAAATTGAATTAAAATGTAATTATTTCCCTTTAACTACACAACTTTTACATGCGATTTTTGCTAGAAATGTCCCTCATAATTGTGTAATATGTTGGTAAGAATATAATATGTTAACAAAATTGCAGTTTGGTGGTAATTAGCAAGATATGTAATTGATAGGTCAGTCGTGTTGCCAGATCTCCACAGACTTAAGCTTTTCAAATCTTCAGAATGATTCAGAATGATTGTGTGGCGTGTGACGTTATTGGACGCAATAGACTCGCCCGCGCAGCCCAATCCGGCGGCCGGGCTGTGACGCTTGGCTTTGTCCATGTGCTTGCGGCACGCGGGTCGGAAGCGGCGGCGAATCGATGCTGGCACATCACTGCGCATGCGCAGACTGACCTGTGACCCGTGACGCTGCCAGATATAGTAACTAGTATGACGGTATGCTAAACTGAACGAATGGCCTCTAGACGCATTCTTTCTTCAAAAACGGCCAACTTTGTATCATAAACTTGTTATGAGCTCAAAACATGTTTCCATAACTATTGAATAGTGATAATATCGCCTAAAGCAGTAATACATTTATTGGAATGTATAATATACTAAGACTTGTATACCAAAACTTTTTAAAACATTTCAGAACTTTTCAGAATCTTTTCAGCGCAATAATGCTTCGTGAAAAATGTCCAATCTAATATCCAATCTTCTAATAGGCTAATATCCAATCTTCTCTGTATTGTTTCTTGAAACAAAGGAGCTGTAATTTTCCTCTCTCAGCAGCATCAGCATGCTAATATTTCAAGCGGGTTTCCTTCCATAATCACCAATGAAGCCGTCGGCGGCGAATTGCCCTATTTATCTTGGGGACATGAATGTCGAAATGGCAGTAAGCGCTCGGTCGGTTATCTTGATTTGGTTATGCATTATCAATGAGTCGTCCGTCATCATTCGTCACGGTTATCATGGGTGCCCGTTGTGTTGGCGCGTCTCCGACGGCCGGCCATATACATGTTTGTGTCGTGTTCGCTTGTATAGAGTGAGGACGCGTGTTTCCGCTAGACGAGCTCAGTCGGCTCCTGTAACAAGTTTGTACTTCACATAAATATGCGAAATTAATGCTAAGAAATATTCCCATGTTTCATAATTCCATGGACAGTTTTATCTATACCAAAGGCATGATATCAAAAAACGAAACGTCTACAAAGAGTCTTAAACAGACTACTTAACTTAAATTTGAGAGTTACTGGGTTAATTTTTTATCACAGCTGGGTTTTTACTCACTCACCCACCGAAAGGCAAATTTGTTACCCGACCATGTTGAATTTCAACTTAAAAAATTCCTATAGGGGTTTCTCTAGCCCTGAACACGATTATGAGGCTTTTGGAGCGTTTCGAGCTACTGTTTCGGAGTAATGGGTGATTACTCTTTTTCGGCTTTTGACAAAAAAGTGAATTGTTTGACTGGCTTTATCTTGAAAACTATTCGTCACAAATCCAACAACAACAAAAAACAGATGATAAGAGTCAGAGCACAGCTTTTTATATATGCATAGCTTTAAAAAAAAACATTGAAAATTTTAGCTTCAAAATATTAAAATTATATTTCCAAAAACCATGATTCAATTAATTTGTAAACGATTGTGGTATTTGGGTTCCTCGTGACATTTTACCCTATAAACCACGGACATTACCGTGTGCCTTCCCATAGCACTCCTTCCAGCAAGCGCGGCGTGTCGGTACCCCGCCGTCGGGCCGCCGCCGCGCCGTCCTGCCGTCGCTCCATTCTCGCTCCCGGTACGGCCGACTGCCGCAGCCACCTACCCGCGTTCCCACTCCCCCTTCCCGCACTATAGGGGTCCAGCCTGGTGGCTCTGATTCGCTTAACCCGCGAGTTACTGGGGGGGGCTATTTTTTGCCCCCCTCCCTCCCGTTATTTTGCAATAATTCTTGCACCAACACCGGTATCGTCACCAAACTTGCAGTACCTTCTCTCACATCAGATCTACACATGTTGGCAAAAGGAAAAATATGAGGTTATGATAGGTCAACCGGGAATGACGGCAGAGTGACGTCATGTTCTTCGGTTTTGGTTGCAAAATAATGGTTTGCGGAAAACGCTGTCAAAGGTACGATGTTTGAGATCAACTCAATTGTCTAAAATCAAATTACTGACAATAGACTGGGCTATCAAACTGCTATCTCGGAATTTTGATTTTTTTATTCAAAATTTTGAGAAATCCGAATACGTTTTATTTTGTTCTTACAAAATTTTCAAGAAAAAATCAGAATTATCCAAAAACCGGAATATATGTGATCGAGACGTGTGCAGTGAATATGTGTACCAAATTTGAAGTCGATATCTTCAAAAATTACTGAGTTATGACCTTTAAATTACCAAAATCGACCACCTCTCACGGCATTACTATGCATAACAAACTCATTTCCATTTTTGCTTTTTACTTCTATTCATATGGAACAAACAATGTTGTAAGGTCATTTTACGCGTTCTAGACGATAAACAAACCCATAAACATGTGTTACAACGCCTAATGACCGTAATCTGCAGTTTGATCTCGTGACCTCAGATGACCTTGACCTGACCCAAGGTCATAAACAGCTTAGAAAAGTACTTAGAAGTGTCAGACACACGAATCATACCGATTTATTGACAGCTTATGCGTTTAATATAGCAATTTTGCGCGATAATTCCATCCATCGAGACCTTTTGACACGGTCAAACAATTTGTACTTGACCTGACCTGTGACGTCATCGGGGACCCCGAGGTCAACAATATTATGTTTCCCTCGACAAATTTATCAGGGCTATGGAATGCGGTTTGAATTTTTTAATTCGGTCCGGTAGTTCCGGAGATCCGAGGGGGGGGGGGAAATAGCCCCCCCCCCCCCCAGTAAGTCGCGTTATAAAATATACCCCAGTAACTCGCGGGTTAACTCTTGCCCCGGATGGCCTCTGATACAACTTCACCTTGGTGGGGGTGTGGGGGGGTAAAAATGCCCCCCCCCTCTAACTCGAAAACTAAAAGGGCTAGTAGAACGACGCGGCAAAAACGTTCGAAAGCTCTCGCCAAGGATATTCTAAATTACTTCGGGTATTCTCTGCCTCAGGTCAATATTCATCACCAGAGGTCACCAGAGGTCATCAAAGGTCAGCTTTTCCAGTTTTAGGACTTCGCTTCGAACACCCCCCAAAAATCTCCGGAACTATGATAGCTAGGAACAAACGAAAGAAAAACAATCGAAAGCTCTGGTAAAATGCAATCACATTTGGTGTCCTCAGATTTTTGCTCAGGTCAATAGTTTAGGCTCCAGAGGTCACCAAAAGTCACGAAGGCATTTTTTCGCCAAAAGTTGTTCGGGAATAACTTCTTACCAGTTAATCATGGATCAATAATTTTAACACCATCGTATTTGTATCGTCAATGCGCTTCGAACCATCTTAATGGTAACCTGTTTAGGTCAACTTCAAAATTGGACCTCAGGTCAAGGTCATTTGGTGACCCAGTTAGGTCATGTTGCATATAGGGTGACGTGACTCGACGATGAAAACACAGTGGTGTCATTCGCACGACTCTATCTGTATTATATCAGGAGTTATTGACACAGAAATGCTGGTGACCTGAGATGACCTCAGCTGACCTTGTAGAGGTCACCGAGCAACAATTGCACCTGGTCATCAAGAATAAGCTAAAATAACATGAGTCTGAAAGAATTGGCCTGATCCAATGCATATTATCTGAATAGGAAGCATTTGTATGTTCCCATTGACTTATAATGGGGAGGTCACGAAATTGACCTGACCTTAGGTTACCAATACAAAACAAAATCCCAGATACCGAATTGTAGGTACTTATGACCTTATGATATCCTGCAAGTTTCAAATTTCTCGGACAAAGACTGTGGCTTTAACACGACCACAAACATGTTTTGAGGTAAGGTCACTTGACGTGACCTGGTAACCTGACCTGAGATGACCCGAGATCAAACCTTTCACATAATGTGGGTAATTGATAGCCCAATAGCTGTACCAAATTTGGCGACGCTGTGCGCCCCCGTTTTCCCGCTATATCTGAAAAACTTTAGGGGAGGGGTCAAAATCCCCCACACACACACACACACCAAGGTGAGGATTAAAGCAACACAATCGTCGATACCCCGCGTATATTCATCAATACGATTAATGTATGTAGTGCACACCAGGGTAGTGGGTACGGCCATGATTCATGAACGCTTGGAAGCGTTCACTTAAAAGCGACAGCTAGCGTCAGCTAAAACAAACACGAGGTATTGTACAGTGCACACAAAGCACGTCTACTTGATCGTACGGATCACGTGGAGCGTAGAGCTAGGCGACTTTGATCTCCCTATCGTTGATTGGCTCGTACATGTGGAGTCCCCTGGTTCTCTTGATGGCGCAAGTCTCTACAAATCTGCTACATTGTCGCTATAAAGCGATGAACTTCATACTATTTCGTTGAGAGACGAAAAATGCAGCATAGCGAGCCTTTCATTTCAATCCCCCAGTTGCGACGCTCAATTTGAAGAGTATTTTGAAACTGCAAACAAGGTGACCAAAATACCTTACTGATGTATGACCAACTGACGTGACTCAACAGTGTCAACATGATGGTTTATCTATGTGTAAAACTAACAATATCCACTAACTATTGTTAGCGCCCCCGTAAGCATTGCTAAACCATCACAGCCCCGCTAACCTGTCAGAGAATTTGTGCAGAAGTCGAACATGTCCCTTGGGGTGACGATCTGGACGATCGTATATCCTTTCAAAACACGGAACATAGGTGTGCAGTTCCAAGAGGTTCCTAGCTTCGCACATACAAGACGACATGCACTGGAAAAGATGTATTATTCCATTCATAATGAATAACAAAACAGCACGCACCATTCGACATATTGATACAAAGTCTGGCTACCGAGTTCATCTTATACACTATGTATATAGATTACACATATTTACAGTAAGTTTACAGCAGAGTGTCTTCATGTGTATAAACGCCTCATATTTGCCAGAATCACACACCACATTCTCATTGGCTTCACGTGCACTCCAAGTAAGGGATCTCTGAGAGAGGTGTAAGTAAGGGCCCAGCCGGCGAGAGCGCTGAAGGGCCCAGCACGCTGCTGATCGCGACAGGCGAGACATCTGTCGGCAACAGGTGGAACTTAGCACGGAACGTGATATCAAAGTGATTGACGGACGACGCAGAGAATCGGCCGAACACCGGATAAAGGGCGGAACGCGTTCGCCCGATAGGATAAGAATGGGTATTTCTATGGACTAATCAGCTGTACAAGAATAGAGCTGACCCATAACAAACTGTTGTCACATACTCTACCCCACTTGCATTGGCTGTAAATCGATATCAACGAATGCTAACGTTTGTTCAACTGATCTGTTGCTAAAACCGATATCGGAATGGACAGATCGGCTCCCGCAACAATACATAAAGTTATGGAAGAACAGGAAGGTAACGACCAGTCCGCATTCCCACAAAGGTGCGCAGGCATTCCTCAAAATAGGCAATAGGTTCGTCACTCAAAACGCAACGCAACGTAGTGTACATGCAACAAAAAACTACGTTCCCGACTAAATGTCATCATATGCATTACAAGCAAGGAGAGCCACCCAGTTTCAGCGCACGATCCATACATATTCAGAGAAGGCGTTTAACATGACCATAACACATAACGCAACCCATTGGAGACAGCGGCCAGCAGTCGAGGTCGTCTGATCGCGACAGGGTACCCGTCACCCGACCCCATTCACCTGTCCGTGCCGCTGGTGCCACGCGCCAGCCCGGGGCGCCACACCACCACACACTCCCGTAACGTGATATGACCAACAATCACAACTCCACCCTCGCTGGGCTCCGACGCGCGCCTGCTGGCGGGTCGTACGAGACGCGTCCGCGGCAGACAAGACGCGCTATCGTACAGACTGCAACAGACCTGCCGCACGCACCCTCCCCTCACGCACTGCGAGGGCCGCTACCAGCAGCGCAGCCACTGCAAGGCTTCCGACCCCGATCGCCGGGACATTTGACCCTAAACCAGCCAGTCGCCTCAACTCATACGCAGCACCAGCGTGCACTACATTTACCGCGAAGTGCCGCAGCCGGCGGCGGTCGCAGCCCCGCGGTTGGCGCGGTCAGGGTGGCCTCCCTCCTCACGATCACTGAAAGACGGACGAACACACAAACGATTCACGAGACATGCATCCTTCTTGCCGGCGACATGCCTCCCGGGCGATGGAAGAACTGTGTTTGTAGAAGAGTCACGTCGCGTTCCCCGGCGGGCGTTTCGACGCCAGGCGCGACAGTTCCGTGGTCCCTGGAGCCGGCGAGCGCAGCGACATCTATAGCTAGCGGCGGCCGCGGACAGCGACATCTGTCAGCCAGTATCACAGACAAGGAGCCGGGCGGTTGTGCGTGCGGCGCAGAGCGGCGGTGGTCGGGCGGACGCTACTGCGACCCGGGCGCGCCCGGCGCCGGGTCCGCCGACCGGATGTCCGACTTGAGCTTAACGAACTCCTTGGCCACCTCGTCGTTGGTGCGCTGTGACAAGATGCGCATGATGGTCCAGCCTGTCTCGTCCATTTGGCACCGCTTACCGAGAGTCAGCCAGCATGCGCACGACCCCTGCGGCGGAGGAAGACAGCGGCCTGGTCAGACAAATAACACCCTACAACATTCAATCTATGGGCAAATTTATCAGAATCACAGTGTGGTTCTGTACATTTTCAACAAACATAAACAAGTTGAATTGGTGCGGGAACGATGTGTGACCAATGTCTGACCACCGCTTCCAGTTGGTGTCTCAAGCAGCCCATCCCGCTCTTCACGTCCAGCTGCATGACTGATGTGAATGAATTACCAGATCTTCAAACGCGTCCCGGCAGCCCGCCCGTGCCCCTCACCTGGTCGACAATGTCCTTCAGCTGTATGATGGCCACGCCGACCAGCCGGTCGTCCCTGGCAAAACAATAGTCGCGCACGCAGATGTGCAGCTCGTAGCTGTCCAGCGACTCCTCGTTCCCAATCATACTGCCGAGCGGAGAGACCGAACAGAGAGGCCGGTCAGTCGCAGGCACATTACACAAACAGAGGCCGGTTACTCGCAAAGTGTCGACAGAGCTATAGCAGTGCATACGGACAACCTGGGGTCAATATGAGGCCCTTCCATCAGATCACTATCGCAGCCATTCGGTGACTGGCATCTTGGCAGCATCCAACAATAACTGTATACGACCCCACCCCATGCCCGACCCCATGTCTCTCCAGTCTCCCACACTTACAAGTGGAACGTTTCGTTGAACTTGGGTGACCAGTTGGTGGACTTTGACTTGGTGGCGTGTTTGCGCCGTTTGTCGGCCAGGTGCGGGCCGATCAGGTTGATCTCGACGAACGGTCGGAACATGCCCGACTGGGCCGTCCACCGGATATCGTTAGCCGCAACCACTGCCGACACACAGAGGGGACCGAGTCAGTCAGGAGCCAGGGGTCAGGAGACAGGAGACAGCCGCAACCACTGCCGACACACAGAGGGGACAAAGTCAGGAGTCAGGAGTCAGGAGTCAGGAGTCTTGTTATGCCCATAGAGTAACAGAGGTACAGAGTAGTGAGTACAAATGCATACGGCACCTCTGTTTTAACCCTCGCCCTATGGGAGCTTTTTCACCTTCGCTCTACGGGGGGCCTGACAGGCCCCCCTGTTAACTTCCAAACCAAGCAACGTAGAGCAATGCGGTAAGAACCAGCATGTTGCCTGTCATGAGAAGAATCTAACAATATGGGATTTTTAGTTTTCAGGTCAACGGGTGACCTTCCAGGTCAAGTGAATGACCTCGGATTTATCACGTCCAAAACAGCGATTTTGCACTTCAGAAAACCTCAAAATTAGAAATTGATAAATGTAAATAAAAAGGCATGTTCCTAGACCAGTTCTGGCTCAGAAATACAGAAAAGGTAATTATTTGTTTGTATCTTGTAAAAAAAGTAAAAAAAGAAGTTATTTTTAAAAATGACGTCATCAGTTTCTTACACTTAGGGAGCCATCACTCAGTCAAAAATGAAGATATTGCTTTGAAATTTGGTATGAGCATTGTCCATACTCAGTTCTCCCACAAATATTCCGTTTTTTTATATCTTTGATTAGATTTTGTTGGGATTTTTCCCCCAAACAAATCTGTTGTTTTCAATTTTAGGGGTCAAAATCCCAAAATTTTGCAAATCCGAGATTGCCATTTTAAAGAAAATGCCATTTTGTATCTTTGGTGAATTGTGTTTGCAATTTGCTTTAAAACTCTGTTTTCTACGATTTTTCAAATAATTATAATTTTGTTACCAACATGACGTCATTAAAACATGATTATCTCCCAAACCACTTAACCAATTTCAATTAAATTTTTAAATCATACGTATAATTGTTGTAAACTCAGCTACCAATAATTTTAGCAAGATACACCGCATGTGTAAAAAGTTATTCAAGAAAACCTCAGGGGGGGCTGTCAGCCCCCCCCCCCCCCCCGTAGGGCGAGGGTTAAAGTCCCTGAGCAACAAGTAGCGGACCATTTTCTACTGACAGGGCCCGGTATGACTAGGATGTAGTTTTAGACCCAGCACCCGCCCCCATCCGTTCCTGCATGACACACTGCCGATTCGCCGACGTCGATAAATTCGCCGCCATGTCGGTGGCATTTTCATTGTATTATTTACCGGGGCTGCGGCCGGGCCGGGCCGCTGGTGCCCGGAGGCAGGCCGCGGTCGGCTGCGTGCAGGCACCAGCCTCCCACGGCCGCGCCCCGGTCGGAGATCTGACCCCGCGACCTTCCACATCGTGAAATAGAGCCCCGGGCGCCGATCGAAGCTGCCGGTCGGCCTTTCCGACGACCCTGCGGCGCCCACGGCCAGCGCTGCCGCCCAGCGCTGCCGCCCAGGGAGATGAAGAATCGAGTTGTGTTTGTGATAGATGCTTTCGAAGCAGTCCCCATACAATCCATGAGGGTTTCCATGTGAGGATATTGCACTCCTAAACAAAACGTTAGCGAATCATGAACCGATGAGCTTGTCTAGTACCTATTCCGAATACCAACTGGTTAGCACTGTGTCACTTTTCCTGAAATCGAGGTGAACGTACTCTTCTTTGATGTTACTGCTGTAAATGCAGATGCGTTTCGATTCCCATATGCGTAAATGGCAACACACCTTGTTGCATACTATAAGTTCTGCTGAGCCGCTGACTGTAACCGCCTTCGATCACGGCTCCATGTGAAATGAAATTACGGCCGTGGGAGGCTGGTGCATTTATAGCGTCCGTGATTTCGGTCATATAGGAATAGGCAAGCGTAAATTGCAAAGTCATAAGCGAAGTACTCAAAAACAAGATTAGTCGAGAAATTCCATGTGTAATTGTGTAGGGCATACTTATATCAGATATTAAGTAAATACTCATTAATAAATTAAATAATAAGAGCCTAGTCTCAGTGCATGAAATCGTGTTAACCAAAAATAATGTGATACTAAGCATGAAGAAACGATCTGATGAATACCTTCGTAACAATTGGAAATGTAAACGTGTACACGTGTACAATTTTGTAGTTACATACAGTTCAAAACATTTGTGCTGACTGCCGACAAATTCCCTGGGTTTAAGTTTTTCCTAAGCAAAGGTGGTTAATCAGAACTTGCATTTTTCGAACGGATTGCACCATTCCATAAATTGGAGAGATACAAGTTAGTGGTGAAAGTTCAGCAAGCCCGAAATATTTGACAATGACGTGTCACTTGTATTTCACGTGACATGGTTTCCGGAACCCATTAGATGTGCAGTGTTCACACCTTGCAGCTGTAAGTGTGCCACTTTGTACCACAAATAGGATACGGTCGTGATCGGCGCCTTAGGTGACTGACCTTTGACGGTGACCTTGTGTTCGCCGGTGCCGGGGTGGGTGAAGAGATCCACCTGGATGCTGATCTCGCCCACTCCTCCCTCCTCCACGGTCGGCGCGTCTGCGGTACACACGTCACACGTCATACATCACACACGTAACACGGCATACATCACACACGTCACACGTCATACATATCACACGTCACACGTCATACATATCATACGTCACACGTCATACATCATACATCATACACGTCACACACGTCACACGTCACACATCACACACACCATACGTCATACATCACATACGTCACACGTCATACATCACATACGTTGTATATCAGACGTCTCACATCACATATCCACACGTCACAAATCACACAGCACGTCACACATCACACGTCTCACATCACACCGCATGCCACACATCACATATCAGACATCACAGGTCACTCGCCATCATCACAAGACACACATCTCACATCACACATGGCACGTCGTCAGACACCACATACACCATAATACCACATGTCAGCTATCTGACTTCATGTGTAAAATGTCACACATCACGTGTCACAACTACATGTCACATGGCAATCAACACGCAACAGCATCACAATATACGGCGCGCACCACACACCATAGACATCACACGTCACACACATCATGCGCCATTTTCTGAACACCGTGTGTTACACATCATACGCATCATGCATCATCACCACAGATCACATAGCACCTACCGGCAAGAATTAATCTGATTTTTCATTGTTACCACAAATCGCCTCAAAAAGTGATGTTTGAAAATTGGCATTACCTACGGTTTTCGCAGTTCCACTGTGATATATTTGTTTTCGAGCAGGCTGATTGATTTTATGACAGTGATTCTCAAACAGGGGGTAATTATCCTACTTGGGGTAATCGGGCTGGGGTAATGGCAATCGAGCAGCCAGGTGAGACTTAGCTGATTCGTTCGAAGAGGACGCACAATGCACAAACATCTCTCCCAGTTTCTTAGGGTTCCTCAGCGCTTGTGCGAGGACCATGTAGACAGATTAATACTTCATAACAATTTGAAGTTATTATATATTGCTATATTGCGTATTAATTTGCATATTAATCCCAGTTTCTGTTTTGCTGTCACCACAGTATAGCACAGAGCATCAGACCCATGTATTGCTAAATGATGCTCAGCTGTGTGCTACATGATTTACGTGCTGCAATACGCAGGGGCGTCGCCACGGATTTGTTTACTGGGGGGACGCAGTCACAGTCGCAGTCAAAAGCAAAAGTTGTTGACTGGGGGGGGGGGGCAGGGCAAAGCAGCACTGGCGGATCTAGGGTTCGAGTTTGGAGGGGGGGGGGCAAAAATTACGCTCAACTTCATCTGCGAAAAGTTGTTGGCCGGGAGGGTGGCAAAGCAGCACTGGCGGATCTAGGGTTCGAGTTTGGAGGGGGGCAAAACTTACGCTCAACTTCATCTGCGAAAAGTTGTTGACTGGGGGGGGGGGGGCGTCGGTCGTCAGCGCAGAGTCGTTGAGCGGGGGGGGGGGTGACGTCAGGTCGTCAGCGCGAGAAAACAAACTTTACGGGGGGGGGGTGTCGGGTCTTCAGCGCAAAACAGTCGTTAACGGGGGGGTCCTAATTATCCTGCGCCCCCACTGGGGTATTCAGCCGAACACGCCCCCTCCCCCCCCCCCCCCCCCCCCCCTCCCCCCCATTATCTTCCGATCCAATAAGCGCAGCTACAGGCGCAAGGCGGCAATCGAAAGCTCTCAATGCGACGCATCTAAAGCATACGCGAAATTGTCCAAATAAGGTCACATGCCAGGACACAGCCAGATCAAGAGTCAAAATCGAGGTATTTGAGCTAATGGGCCATACTGTCCATCCAAAGCCTTAGATTGCGACTATTATCGCACAAAGTGCTCTCAAATGTATAATTAATTTCCCACATAAGCGAAAATGACATTGTGGGGGGGGGGCAAATAACGGTTTCAGGACCTTGGGGGAGGCATGGCCCCTTGGCATATCTATGGCTCGCCCCCTGGGTCCGCCCCTGGAGGAGAAACTTATTTTAGCGAGTGTTCGTGAACACTTATTTTCGCGAATTTTCTTCGCTATCGCCCAGCAAGCTAGTAGCTACCCCTTCTATGATGTATTTCCAAAAACGAATACTTAGCATGGATTGCAGAGAGTTCTTCCATCATTTAAATTATACCAAGCATGCTGCTATAGCACTCATTAATATAAATTCCAGCGGTTCAAAGGGTCTAAAGTCTAAAACTGATTACTGTTTGAACACAGCATATTAATGGATGTACCCATCACATCACGCTATTCGCTGCCTTGTCTGAATTGTATCTCAGGACTTGTAATGAATGGTAAATGAATTGATGAACGTGACATTCAATCATAGCAGAAGCCAATCTTGTGTACCAACTTTTAGCTGCCATATCATAATTTTATTTTCTACAAAGTCATGCAGTATACCTACATCTGTAAGTACAAAGAAAGGACTCAACGATATATGGTTACAAATTACATGTAATTTGGTCTAAGAATAAAGTCAGCTTCATATCCTTTGGAACGAATTCAGCAAAACAAAATCAAGCAAGTCCGCTTTCTGGGGGGGGACATCCCCCCTGATTTTTGAACTGGGAGGGGGGACGCGTCCCCCCCCCCCCCGTCCCCCCGCCGCCGACGCCCATGGCTCTACGTTGGGAACTACTGCTTTAGACCAAGAGCAACAGCACACATGTCTTCTTATATTTCTGTCCCTAGATGGCACTAGTAGTGCACGCCTGAAGTTATGCTGTACCGCATTGCTTGAAGCCGGTAACAGGTCTGTGCAGTAGGGGGAGGGGGCAATAATTTATTCTAGTCATTCAAAGGGGGTAACCGTACCATTGACACTGAGAACCACTGTTTTACAACATATAACGATCCTTGGTGAATAACGACACATTGCTTAAACGAGATCGTAATATGCAATTACATATGCATAGTAATACAGTCAAGAAAACAAACAGTATGGAATTGCAGCATTTTTGTATTTGCAATATCACCCAACAGTGTTCCGATTATGACGAGAACAACAATGGGAATCATAAACGTGACATCTCGAAGACAAAATTTACGAAACAGGTAACTGAACAAGCTACGTCTGACTTTTGTATACAACAATTTATGCATTGCTGGATACTTAACTGATATGGCCGAGGTGATTAAATATATTTAGGGTGCCCAAATTGGCACACTAGTAGATGCTCGCAAATGCATCAAGCTCTTTGCAAGCAAAACTTTAAATAACAAATTCACGTAATTAACATTTCAATTTGTTGCAGCCTTCTGGGCAATTGATGTTTACATTGTGATTTACCAGATGTCAGGTCAGTTTGTTCAGCACCAAGTACACAGACATAGAGAGGTGACACAGGTTGAAAGCTTACAGGGTATCGAACATGCAAAGGTTGCCTGCAAGCGGACCCCAAAGCAAGTGAGTACGAAACACCTTAACCCACCGAAGCACACACCTTAACGCAAACATTGAAAGCGTTTCACTTACCTCTGTCGCACGGTCTACCCAAAACATCGATTCAGATCCTACTCCACAAAATGTACTACATAGCCTTCCAAGTAGGTAGATACTTACTAAAAATGAGCCACTCGCTCATAAACTCACTACATGACCTTCTAGATCGAGATAAACCTTTCGGGTCTGGGCTCATATGCTCCTAGCTCTAACTCCTGCCTGCCGTACTAGCCAACTAGACGTCCTAACGTCGCACGCCTTACTGGCTTATCTAACAAAAGGTTTTCTCTATGGAGGGGTTTCTCTCTGTTGGGTAGCAACATTCGCTCATAAGCGTTACTCAGTAGCATCTCTGTCTGCCTGGAACCCAGCCGGGTCTCGTTACCTTGCCGTTTCGCCTTGGCGGCCGCCGCGTGCGGCAGCGCCTGAGTCATGGCAATAGTGGGAGACTCGATCCCGTCCCGTCCGTCCGGCGGCGGCTCCTCGTCCGGCCACCTATCGGTCTCTTCCGGAACCGCTGGTGCGCCCGGCGCCCGCGACGTGGCGGCGGCGGCCGCGGAAAACTTATGCCTGTTTTGCTGGACTAGCGGGAGAAGCGGGGAGAGAAATGCCAGGCGAGCAGCGGCGCAGTGACATGCGTTTAGAGTGGGATGCGGCAGCGGAACATCTAAGCGGTGCGGTGGCAGTCACGTGGGGGGTCAGCCACCGGCGGCACCAGGTGATGCTGCAACGGCAGCGCCTGGTCGTGGGAGCCGTTCAAATTCTGATAGGGACGTTTTGATTTGTTGATCCCCTTCGGTTTTTGTATGGGCCCTTTTATTCCCGGTACAGAAGCAAAAAGTAAATATTTATAACGCTGTCGTTAAGAACCCTAAGGACAGTTTAACATTAGGATATAGTTAATTTCTGACCAATTAAAAACATTTGATTCTGGCCATTCGAAATTGTCGCTATCGAGACCACTTTTGAATTTCTGACGGAATTGGTCAACTTCTCAAACCACACAGACACACAAACACCCAGACACACAGACACACATATAAATAACCAAAGCAGACGGGCCAGACACCCAGGTGTTGCCGTTTGCAGGAAAGCCACAGCCCAAAAACAGTGGGGTGGCCACGTGAGGAGCCGTGCTGTGCGCATGCGCCGTGACCCCGCCGGCGGACGGGTCACCAGCCCCGGGAGAACGAACCAGCCTCCCCTCGGCCGCTGCGGCGGCATCCACCTACCCTGGTTGTTTTGCGTGGTGACGAACGTCTTGATGAGCGTGTCAGTCGTCTGCGTGTAGAGCGAGAGCGCGTAGCGCAGACTCTGCAGTTCCGGCGACTTGTCCAGGAAGGTCTTCTTGAGACCGTTACCGCCGGCATGGAAGTACTGTTTGATGGTGTCCAGGGCCACGTCCAGGACGGCGCACTGCTTCGGAGACAAGTTCTTCTCAGCCTCCTTGGAGATGTCCTGCGGGGATGAGAGGGGGCGTGGTTGGTGCGAGACGTGGGGTATTCTAGACTTGGAACGTATGCCGGGTGGTGGGAGGCAGTTTGAATGGAAACACGTATCCTGGAAACAAGAATGCAGCACGAATAGACTTCTCCTCAGTTAGGTTAGCACGGTATGTTATTCAATTCTGTTCCCAAAGAACGTGTGGTTGCCTCTACACAACTACACATAGTGTGATTAATGAGTTACTGAAAACATATGTCCTTTTTAGATGTTTAAATACGACTCTAAAATAACTATTTTTAGTTTTACTCAGGGTAACGATATGATATGATTTTCTTGTTGTACGGAGTTTTCAGGAGTTGTAAGCGAAGTATTTTAAACAGGTAAAACAGTCCAGTGACGCATTGTGGTGCTTTCATCAGCGGAGGCCTTTTTAGAAGCTAAGCTATCACCGAAGCACTGTAATGCAATCCAGCGAATTATTACAAAGAGCCAAAGAGCATTAATCGGGCAGGTTTTAAATGCAAGCAAAGTCAACATGACCTTTCGTAGGCAACATTTATCCAATATTAGATAAAAGGCTGGATATTGATTTTCCAAGGCTTGTAGAACACCTGCTGTATGCTCTGTTGCTGCTGTATGATCTGCATGTTCCTCAGATGTTTTATTCTCCATTTAACAGCAAAGCTATCAATATAATGTCTCAGATATCGAACCAACCCCCCACCGTTATCGTGCAGCACACTCAGTTCACTCGTCCCTCCACCAGTTCCCGTCACCATAGCAACGCCCCGGGCGTGCCCCGGCGACCTCGGCTCTCTGCTCCGACCGCCGAGCCGGCGCTAAGTGCTCACTCCCTTCCGCAGCACCATCAAACACCGCTCGGATGGCTGCGAGAAAACAGCTCCCCACACAACCGCGTTACACGGCACTCCACATTGCAGAGCGAACAGACACCAGGCAGCGCAGCCCCAGAGTGCCTCGGGCAATAGTGTGACCCGTCTGACCTTGCTGGCGGCCTGATTGAGTTTCTGTGTCCACGTGGGCCGCGGGGTGCTCTGCCGATGACACGGGCGCCCAAGTCGACACACAGACATACACACACCACACACAGACACACGGGCCAAAACAAACGACAAAGAACGTCGGGAAACGACGGCTATGTCTCAGAATTATATACATACAGGAAGACTAGATACAGGAGGGGCACAGGGAAGATGCAGGGCAAGGATGGACGCATGCTGTTTTACACGGTAACTTTTCATAGTGTCATCATTGCTTCACATATTTGCTATTATTTATATCAAATGTAAGCACTGGGAGTGGGAGGCAAAACTAGACTACCAACGGGAAACAGACAAGAAAGACCAGCTTAACTTGCGAATATTACACTGAACCACTCACCATAACGTTGCTGATGGCGTTTTTAACATCCTTGCCACCTCCAGCCATATGGTTTTTGATGAGACGGGACATATCCTCAATTTTGGCATTCGCTGCCAGATTTTTGGCGTTGTCCGTTAGGCTCTTGAAGATCATCTGTAAACATTATCTAAGCATTATCACCATAAATAGCTTTGTATTGCATAAATAAATAACAAATGGTTATGCCACGGGGAAGCATTCGCCGTGGACCCCTACGGGCCGGGCTGTCTAGTGCCGGCCGCCATCTTGCCGGTACCAAAAAGGCGGCCGGGCGCGCGGCCGCCCGTGTTAACCCTCGCCCGGGTAGGGCAAAATCACTAAGTGTTCGGGTAAGGGGGGTTGGTACGATCCCCCCCCCCTTAGCGTTTCGCCCTTAATTGAGCTAGAGCTTCGATTAAAAGAAGATCGTGTTGCTTGTGACGATAGGAAGCCTCTTATATCCGATGTTAAGGTCTTGGGTCATTAGGTGACCTCTGAGGTCATGTCAATGACCCAAAAGTCATCAAAATTGAAAATGCGTATAAATTGGATTTTATCCAGCTAGAATCGTGAATGAGCATATGATAATGCTTATTAGGTGCCAAATTCGTAATCAGCATCACAAAATGTCCTAAAAACTACCAAATTACAAAAAGATCATGTCAGGTCATCTGAGGTCAGTGACCTCGGTTGACCTGTGGATGTGTATGACCCCAGTGGAACATATCATTATCTAAAATGGATCCCAAATTTGAAATCAGCGTCACAAATTGTCCTAGAAACCGCCAGAAGCACCAAAAAGTCATATAAGGTCATCGGAGGTCAATGACCTCAGTTAACCTCTGAAAAGGTCAATCGAGGTCACAATCTCAGTGGAAACCACAACTGTCACCTGGAAACACCTTTGCATATACTCCTAAGCAACACACACTCGGAAACTGCACAAGTTACAAGCATCAATCTGCGGGACGCCAGTTGCGCCTGACATGACCTTGAGAAACAGGTCATAGGTCACGGGTCATGTGGGTTTAAAAAAAATCAGATTCTGTGTCACATTGTCCAGAAATAGGGTACTGAAAGTTTCATCGCAATCGGTTAGAAACTACGCGAGTTATTCCAGAAAAACCGAGGGGGTGGCATCCACCCCCTACCCAGGCGGGGGTTAAAGGATGGGGAGGCGGGTACACCGGCTGACATTTGGCAATATATTGAGTGAACTACTTGTGGTAGCGCAATATTACTACCACTACAATGTTCCAAATTGAATGGAGAATGATTCTAGCTAGGTCTTCATAGCTTTCCGTGAAAATATGCGAACAAAATATGAACACCTAAAATCATTCTCCATTCAATTTGGAACGTTGCAATGGTAGTCATATTGCGCTACCGCAAGAAGTTCGCTCAATATATTGTCAAATGTCAGCCGGGGTACCCGCCTCCCTATCCTTTAACACGGGCGGCCGCGCGCCCGGCCGCCTTTTTGGTACCGGCAAGATGGCGGCCGGCATTAGACCAGTCTTCCGGCCAATGCGCGTTCCATGTTATAGAGTTCAGTGGGTTATGCATAAACCTAGTCTAAGCTTAGCCAACGCAAGTTGTTCTTTGTTTCGAAGTTATTTTCATTTGTGATATTAATATCTAAAATGCCAGAAGTTGACTTCCAGGGCCAACATTTCCGAGTGGCCCTTGAGTGATGATATGCAAATGCTTTTGACAAGCATACGTGCAACAGACACTTTTTAATGTCTTGTGCCTCATAATCATAATGAAAGAGCATTCTCAAACCCCAAATTTAAACTTCAGGCCAAGTCAGACGTCTGGAAACGAAGGTGTGTGGTTTACCCGGCTTCGAAATGCGGTTAAATTAGAATAGAAATGCGGCAAACTTCATCTACAGTTTCCGATAAAAATCAGATGGAATAAAACAATAAAATAAAGAATAAAAAATTAAAGAAAGAATAAAACATGAACAAGCCTGCTGCTGAACAAGAACTGAACCAGAACAACAGCTGCCGATTGCAATGAGTGAAATGTAACACTCCTGTGGTCTAGAAGCACAATGTTATACAATATAACGTTAATACTTAAACCAAGGTAGACCGATATGCACATCGTCATGAGATCGTCATGCACATCGTCATGAGAGCGGCAGGATGAGAGCTATTACGTACACTTTTGTCGGTCATGGGCGGCAGCACCACGGCCTTCTCCATGGTGGTCATGACGATCCTCCACAGCTCCTTCAACAGGCGCTTCAGCACCGTCTTCTCACAGCTTTGGGCGTACAGCGACAGCGAGCCGTCGAGCAGGTCCATCAGAGGCGTCAACACCTGTCAGCACATCAGCAGATACAGTCACCACCTGTTTACACATCAGTAGAGGCAGTCAGCATATGCGAAACCAGAACGTCAATGTCAGCCTAAATTACCTACCAGCAATCAACACAAATGACATAATAGTGTAAGTGTTCCCCCAGTTTATGTTGTTGCTGCCGTTGCTACCTTACTCTACTTGACGCTGCAGTTGTTGAAATATGCTCTCTCTATCATCACCGGACTGACCTGACCTGACCTCAGCCGGTACTGACCTCATCGGCCTCAGCAGCCACGATGTTTCTGTTGGTGGGCTGATTGAGCTGGCCTCCTCCCTTGATCGCAGACAGAAGGTTACCCAGCTCCATCACCGAGGTGGCGATCTTCCGCTCCAGGCTGGCGACAGACGCGACAACATCAGCATCGCCACAACCGCAAATCAAACCAACAAACTGTGCCTGACGCCCTGCCATGGAGATCACCGACCGGAGGGCAATGCTGCACACTGAACTTTATTTCCCCGGTGTGTAGCCAGTAAGCTATTCATTGCCGCGAGTTGGAGGTTTGTGGCGGCGCGGTGTGATGCTCTGAGTCCCTTCGCAATATGTGTGACAGATTTGTGCTATCCAGTGGCAGTCGCTTGGGGCTTGAGGTCACCGGGAAAAGCATTGATACTTCTGTCTCACAATACTCAGAGCGCATGGAATCGGCCTCGACATGAATATTTGATGCGAATGTTGCGATGTACTGGAGACGACGTACAAAGGTTGTATGTGATGCGCTCGAGAATTTGCATGCCCACTGACCATCTAGTTTATTTCCTCTTCTCTTCCATCTTTGTGTACAAGACACGTTCCGAGATCGCCAACATGCCCTTTTTAAGGTCTATCAATGGGACGATATTTTACATGGGCAGAATGTGATTCTCACAACAGCCTGGGCACCCTACAGTCTGGGTATTACAAGCCGAGTAACACGGAGCCCAACGGCTATGTTATTACGTCCGATGGGCCTATCGAGCGCAGACAGAGATACCAAAATAAACACCAGCAGGTGAGCAGGAAGCTACATTGTGTCGCACGGGGATGCTATTTGACGCCTCACCGGGCTGAAATCAAAACGCCAGGTATACGAGCATTTGTCATGCAGCATTCAGGTCATGAATAATTTGGTTACCAAATCACAACCTGCAACGCATGTAAAAGGCTTTCGGATTAGGCAACTTTGTGTTCATTTTGGCAGTTAGTTCTAACTACAATTTATGTTTGTATCGGTACACATTTAAAACTTCACATTCTAAAGCATTGAGACTTCTCATTCAACACCGAAATCACGCGAAAATTTACTCAAAGTGAAAAAGAAATGCAACACACCCTTGATAGTTGATGCAAAGTACATTGAATGTCTGTTCTGACACATATTTGCGTTGGAATCAGAAATAATGTCGTTTTTAGGTGAGACGAAATGTTCGCACTTAGTCTCCATAACGGGCGATGGATGCAAAATTACGCTATCTGGAGTATTCTGGACACAACACACATTGGCAGGTATTGAACAATATTCCAGCGGAAATGCAGTCCTGCAGGCTGCAACACACATGACATAACCTTCGGAAAATCTAGATCGACCAAAGAAACCACTTTTAAGCTATATTTCCTTGCAAGTCATCGAATTTTTATTTTTAAAAAAACTGTCACCTCAAGCCTAAAAGTTCTGACACTCGAGTACACAACTCATTAACCTGCCCAACATTCTTGTTGTGAATATCTGCATCACAGACTGCCTGCATGACTTCTTGGCGGACAACTGACACCACAGATTGCCTGAATTGCCCAGTGTGAATCATCTGTCAACATCACAGACTGGCCGGCTGACCTCTTGGGTCTCATCTCACAAACGCTCAGTCTGCCTGCCACTGACCTCTTGGCGAACATCTGCGCGAGGTCGTCGAGGACGGCATTGAGGCTCTGCTGCAGCTCCTTCAGGATGTTGGCGGCTCCCTCCTCCAAACCTTCCCCGCCCATCTGGTTGTACATCTTCTCCAGCTCCACCCGCAGCTGCTGGATGTTGTTCATCAGGATGCACGCCTGCGGAGGACAGGCCTCGCGTCAAACACGAATAGACACGGCGTAGATGCCAGGGTGATGGTCGATGAGCAGCTCAACAGACAGCCACCACGGGTCAACTCCCTTCTGGGTCCGATGACTTCTGGGTCAACTCCCGATGGGTCCGACAACTTCTAGACACTGCTACCAAGATACACTCGGCACGTACCGTCTTTTCGTCCTGGACGTAGTTGGGAAACTCCTTCTTGGTGATGTCGGCGTATGCGAGCAGTACCTTGACGATGGTGCGCGCAAACCGCTTCATGTAGCGTTTCCAGATCTCCGGGTCAGGCGTCTCCAGCTTGGAGACGACGTCGAAGCACTGCGCCAGCTGGGTGAAGATGTCCACCACCGAGTTGGAGAACAGCGAGTGTTCCGAGCTCTGCTGGAACTGTAGGATGAGGCTGATTGTCAGTTACAGTGCTTCTTGGCGGGAATGCTCGAGCAAGCGACAGAGAGCTTGAACCGTGAAATAGGGTGATTAGTAAGCTGACAATGCTGTTTATCGTTGCGTGACTAAAGAGAAGTTATGTCGTTTTCAGAAGTTTTATCGCTGTACATTAAAGTCAGCATTAAAAATCCACTGTCACGTGGTGAACCCGGTGCTAGGAAAATGATCGCGGTGTTCAGCGTTGTTCAAACGACTGACGGAAACGACCATAACGAGGAAGACCGACATGAACATGACTAAAGTCTATAATATATGCATTCCCTGTTCAGCTGACCATATAACGGGGCGCATTGGACCGAGCGGGGGCAGAAGACAGTCGTACTTTCCTTGCGACAATACATCGAATTACATTATACATTTCTCACAAAATCAGGCAGTTTTTGTTTGGTCGTATATAAATTGTGGTGTAACCGAAAAACTATCGATGATATAATACAATCCATTTTAAACATATGTTTGGCATGTGATCCTGGAAGCATTTGATTTAAGGGACGGCAAATTGTACAGAAGAATATGGAGTAGCGTTGCCATCTCGCTCGAATCCTATAGCGGCAGCGCAACTAAACTCGTAAAACACATTTGGCTGCGAGATGAGCTATCGGCCCGCTGCATAACTTCCAGGAGCGTCCAGTTTCGAACCAGTCGGCTGGGTGCATACGGCCAACACCGCCGACTGAAACTGTTCCCCACGATCCCCAGCTCGGCAGCGCCGAGTGGTGCGGAGGCGGCAGCGGCTGCGGCAGCGGCTGAGGCTGTGGGCCGACCCCGCTCATAACAGCGCTGCCGGATTTTTGTCAGAACAGAGGGCCACTTGACCCGGTGGCGACCGCTGGGTGGTCCCGGTCACCCCCAGTTCAGTATCGCTACCCGCGGTCAGACGGCCTCTACTGGCAGTGGCGGCACGGCTGACCCCTGAGTGACCCGCCTATATCAGCTGCGGCGGTCCGGGCCGCGTCTCAGCGGGAGAGATCGCTCGGTGACGGGGCTCGGCGGCAAGTCGGCGGTGTTTGCATTCATGAGTGGATAAGTTTTCATGGCGATTGTGCCTCCTCCGCTTGGAAACTTTACATGTTGACGACTCACATTCTAAAACGGACCAAATATTTGTATTTATTATTTATGTGTGGCCTAGCACTAGACGGCTGGACCTAAAAAAAATCACAAATATAAACACGGAGATTACATTCCAATACCGAAGTAATGGTAACGCCATCAATGCAAGCAGCCGTTACCATGATGTATCACCTTAGCGAAACATGTTTTTGCAGAGGGATGTTTATTCCCCCTCATAATCAATTCTGAAAAATAACCACATAAAGAAACCCATAAACACGCGCCCTGGAGGGGGGGGGGGCGAAATCCCCCCCCCCCCCCCCCTCTCCGGTTTTTCGAGGATAGCGCAAAAACAGCGGCGCTGCGCGCCACCGTTTTTTGCATACCTGTTCGGCAACTAACTACCCACATTATCTTAAATTATTGACTTCATGTCATCTCAGGTCAGGTCACCAGACCAGGTCACGTGATGACCACAACTCCAAAACGTTTGCAGTAGTACCACAGCCACAGCTTTAGACCGATCGGTTTAAATCTTGCAGGATTTCACAAGGTAGATACCAAAAAAATTTATATCTCGGATTTCTTATATCGGTGACCTAAGGTCAGGTCAATTCTGTGACCGCCAACACTGTTTTGTCAAAAACTATAGTCATAATGCAGATAAAGAAGAGAAAATGGTACCAATTTTTTTGTCTCGTCGAAACACGTCTCCCAATATGTAACTTGACCAACTTGGGTCACCACTTGACCTTGACATGAGGTCAAATTGATCAGTGTTGACCTAAACCGGTCACCATGAATATGATTCGAAGCACCTTGACGAGACAAACACGATGGACTAAAAACAATTGCTGTATCTGTGTTAGATAAAAAGTTATTTGCAAAAAAAAACAGTTTTGCAACAAAAAAAAACTTTCTGACATTTGATGACCTCTGCAGCCTAAACTATTGACCTGAACTCAAATCTGAGGACACCTATGTCGCTTGAATTTTCAAGGACTTTCGATTGTGTTTTCCGTTTGCTGCTAATTATCATAGTTCCCGAGATATTTCGGGGTGTTCGAAGCGAAGTCCTAATACTTGAAAATCTGACTCTTGATGACCTCTGGTGACCTCAATATTGACCTGATAAAAAAAATGAACGAAATACTTTCGAAAGATCTTGTCTCGAGCTATCTAACTTCGTGTTTCGCTTGTCGCTACGTTGCGTGGTTTTTGAAATCATAGGGAGGGGGCGAAATCTAACACACTCCCCTCCTCCCCCTACAGGGCGTGTAATTATCAGAAGCCCTCCAGGGCGCGTGTTAATCTTAGTATTTACGTACATGCTGGTCATTCACAAAACCAATTGACACAAACTTTCGTGGAATATATTTGTAAAATTCAATTAAAACTGGAGGTAAATCTAAATCCAGCAGGCGGTGGTCAGGACTAGCGAAATCAGGTGGCACGGTCACAGCCTGGGCAGCAGGCTATTGCGCGGTACCTAGCACGGAAATCCATCCAATAAAATATAGGAACTATATTACAACTATTTCATGGACTAAAAGGTTCTCAATGGAAAGTGCGCATATAGTATGGAACAAATATAATGTGTTTAGTTAATTGGTTAGTTGAGTTAGTTGTATTAGTTGCTCCTTGGATTCAGTCGCTTCGCGCAGTTTCGTTGTATTCATTTGTTTTATGCGCGTCCGTATACGACATATAATTCAAAACAGGATTACTTATTTGCGCACAGACATACAGCCAGCCAGGGAAGAGGCAATCTTTTTAAATCTCCAAAAATACAATATAAGCTGATGGAAACAAATGCTACCCGAGAGTAACTTCGCGTGGCATTCGATCAATTTGTATGGATGATGCATTGCATTTATGCTCAAAACATGAGAAATAGCATGATCCATGGACTCGCGTTATGTGATATGCCACGCTCCGTTGCTATAGGCATTCTCCCCATTCATAAATCTCCACAAGAATAAATTGGCCAATCGCATTACAGAACGCGGCATAAAATTTACAAAATGGCTGCTGCTAATGCATTGAGAGAGATGGTGAGAGCCATCCATCATGAGCAGACGAAAGCTAGTCGAATGTGACAAAAGCTGCAACTCAAATATAGATGTTTGTAAGCATGTCTCACCAAATAAGTCTCTAGAAAACAAGTTATCTTCCCAAATAGCACGCACAAATAGTTTACATTCTGCTCAATTGCTCAATATTCCATTACAAGTTATCAAAGCCCTATACAACAGGTAGGACGCAGTTTGATACCAAAATTATACCAAGTTTTGCAATGACATTGTGATAACTTATCCATACAGTGGTAATTGCAGTCACAATGCCACTCAAACTGGGAATTATGACAGCAACAAAATATTTTGTTTTCACATTATCACTGTTTTCAGTTATAAAGAAGAATATATAAATTATAGTACAGGATTCTTAGTAGTAAGATAGAATGCTTTTTCTCACGACTACTTTTGCCAGATAGTACAATTCTGGCGCGCCAGGGACAAATAACAATAACAATTTATATTGCCCGCATTTTAGCATTGTCCATTTTAGCATTGTCCTTAGGCAAGAATCCTTCATATTTCTTCCCATCTTTCATAAAGAATCAAAATTATGCGGAATCTAATTAAAAGCATCTCCAAAAGCTTTTAAGATGTCATGTTATCTCAGTTATATAGTTCAAGAAGCTATTAAAAGGCAGTTTACCTTTTCAGAGGAATGTGCGTGCAGACTTAGTGAGAATATGGCAGTCATCGAAGTTCTGAACTAAATGGCGTATTTCCACATCCTGGCTGGATCGCAATACCTATGTGTATACTCATCGCCAATATCATTCTATCATAGACACTGCTGGACGTAGTCAGTGACTTCAGTCGCGACAAGGACGAGAAGGCCGTGTCACGAGTCTGCCCGGTGGACCTGTCCAAGATCTTTGATTGCAGGAACCGTGATATGCTACTGAACAAGCTAGAATGCTATGGCATATTTTGCCACTCCGATTCGAAGAATATTTTGGAGGTTGCAAACGGATCATAAAAGGACGTGAAACGGAGCGAGATGTTCCAGTGAGAGTGGTGCATGCTCTGCACTAAAAACCCACGACATGCCGGGGGCGTCTGAACACCCCCTTCTAACTCGGCTCTTATGTAGAGAAACGGAATATTAAATACTGTTAAAAAAAGCCCGTGACAAAATCATGTCGAAACTTCTTCAGTCAGTTTTTGTCTCATGTAGATATTGAGGTCCCCAGAGATCATCAAAGGTTAAATTTTACCATTTTATGATTTTGCCCCAGAAACCCCAAAATTAGAGACCTTCATGGGACACATTTTTAGCCCTCATCCCGTTCCAGCCAATTCAGCTAGACCCAAACCCGTCCCAATCCGATTTCATAATTGATGGGGCTCCCATTCCCACACGTTTCAGCATATTTCACTTTTTGTGGTACTAAAAAATTATATGGTCTGTCTCAAACCCGTTCCAACCCGTTACATTTCCCCAAACAAAATGCCCCATTCCCACCTATTTCCATCCCGTTCCTATTCCCATACGGGATTCCCATTCCATAAAGAACTCTAACCAAAATATCTAGGGAACTATTATAGGTAAGACAACAACAACAAAAACGGAAATGGCAACCGAAAGCTCTTGAAAAATACTACCGCCATTGGTGTCTTCAAATTTGAGCTCAGATCAGGTCTCAGAGTTTAGGCTCCTGAATCCAGAGGCTATAAAAGGTCATGCAGACTGTTTTGGCAAACAAGCTTTTAGTTAATAACGTCTTGTCCAAACACGACAGAACAATAAGTTTAACGTTATCGTGTTTATCTCCTCAATGCGCTTCGAATCATATTATTTTGCAATTGGTTTAAGTCAAAGGAATTTTTGCCCTCAGTTCAGCAGGTCATCCGAGGTCATCCAAAGGTTATATGGCGGCCCAGGTGGGTCGCACGGGACATTTTTTTAAGCGCCTCGACGAGATAAACACAATGGTCTCCGTGCAACGTCTTTATCGTTATTTAGTCAAAAGTTGTTGGCAAAAAGTTGTTGGTGACCTCGGATGACCTCAGATGACGTTGAAAGGCTCACTGATTAAAATTGTGCCTGGGTCCTCAACAATAACCTATAATAGCATGATTTTGAAAGATTTGGTCTGATATGATGTGTATCACTTGAATCAGAAGCATTTGCAATTTGTATCATTGACTTTTATTGGGGAGGTCACGTGTTCTACCTGACCTTAGGTCACCGATATAAAATATCTGAGATAAAAGAATTGTAGGTACTTATGGCCTAGTTAAATCCTGTAATATAGAAACCATTCGGCCAAACACTGTGGCTGTGGCACGACTGCAGACGTTTTGGAGGTGGAATCACGTGACCTGACCGGAGATGACCCGAGGTCAAAAATTGCACACAATTTGAAAATTGCACACAGCGCCGAGGCTCCACGACCGTCCCTTGCTTGCGGCGTGGTCCAATGCTCAATTCTGGGACCAGTGCTATATTTACTTTTTACTAATAACGCTGAGCAAAGCGCAGGAAACCGCAGCAAAGCGCGGCTTGTTGAAAACACTTAAAATTAACCCAACCAAATCTGACCTTGTTCTCATTTCTTCTCGACAAAGGATGTTTGAACACAATTTCGAAGTACGTTTTGGCAATGCAACGCTTCACCCATCTGATAGTGCGAAAATTATAGGGATCGTTTTGGACAGTAATCTTACTTTCGAAAAGCATGTTTCTGTCATGACGCAACGATGCTACGCAACGCTGTTCGGTCTGTCAAAATTTGCGCACCGATTGCCAGAAGAAGTAAAGAAGTGTATCATTGAATCATTGGCTTTTCCGCATATATTGTATTGTGCGACGGTCTGGGCAGGCTGCAACGCAACACAACGTAAACGTATATACAAAAAAAAAATGAATTCACCACAGCGCAAGATTTGTGAAATGCTGCCGTCGTCAGACACATATGATGCCTATGCCTGTGGATTGAAATGGCTGAAAGTGGGCGAGCTTGTTGCCGAGCGAGACCTGGTGATGGTACATCGTCTGCTATATGATAATAATGCACCGATCTGTCTGAGATATTTGCTGTCGTACTGCGATAATTCCGCCAGAGAAACCAGAGATTCTGCAGCAGGGCTGCTGCACATGCCTCGAGCCCGTACCGAGCACGCCCGTCGATCGTTCAGATTTCGGTAAACGGCCAAATGGAACGAGGCGCCGGGTGAAGTGCGAGACGCTGGAGCAGTGACGGTGTTTCGTACGTGGATGAGGGAGTGGCTGATAGCAGATCGCTAACTCTGTGAGAAACTTGTGCTTGTGTCAAGACACAAGCACAAGTGCTTGTAACGCTTTTGTGTCGACAATTTTGTTTGTGGGTTTATTTTAATAGTGTAACTGTGATACAATGTAAAATGACACTTGTGGCAAAAAAAAACACCTGTGGCAAAAGCGGCGGCGCGCAGCGCCGGCTGCACCGCTGTTCTTTCCTCGAAAACCTTAGTGGGTGGGGTTAATAAGTTTGTTGAGTTTCAATAACCCGTAGCTGTAACCCGTAACCCGTAACCTGTAGCAATAACCCTCCAAGTAGCGAGAGGCTAATAATAATAGAGTTCATAATCTGATGAAAATATACCAAAAATCATAATTATTATGTACGATACACTAACATGGTATAGGTGAACGACCTGCTGTTGGAATGTCTGACGAACCTTATACATTTTGACCCTGGATACGGCTAGAGAAAACAGTGAAAAACATGGGAATGAGCACATTATGGGAAAATATGTTTTTTGAATCATATTTCTCATCATCCCAAAAATTTAAGACACTTAAAAAGTGTTCTAAATTCGATTTAGAAAATTCTCCATTTCCCATTGCTTCCACAAAAACATGCCCTCGGGTGCCCTCTTGCATACGTCACAGGCGTCTTGCCAGATCTAGAAGGAACTAAACTTCGACTCCCCCCCCCCCCCCCTGCAAGTTATCTAACCGTCGCTCGTCTGCTATATCGATTGTTTACCAGCTGCCCTGAGATTACCCGCTGCCCCTGAGGCATCTGCTGACCACCTGCTGTCACCCTGTACACTGCACACTGAACAAACAACATCCCTGACAGCAGGTGTCCCGCTCGAAGACACTCACCCCGTCCTTCATGTCCCTGGCGAAGGCGCCGTTCAGGTACTCCAGACTGACGTCATCGTTCTCGTTGAGCCACTGCATGACGGAGGACTCGAACCAGGTCGGGTACTCGGGCACAGAGCCCTTGTACGGCGGTACGTCCTTGGCGTACTGGTTGTACAGCCACTTGACCTGAAGCAGCGGAAGGGGCAAGATCAGAGCGCCGGAGTGGAGCTGTGAAGGAAGGATCAGAGCGCCGGAGTGGAGCTGTGAAGGTAGGATCAGAGCGCCAGTGTAGAGCTGTGAAGGCAGGATCAGAGCGCCGGAGTGGAGCTGTGAAGGCAGGGTCAGAGCGCCGGGGTGGAGTGGTGGAGGCAGGATCAGAGTGCCGGGGTAGAGCTGTGAAGGCAGAATCAGAGCGCCGGGGTAGAGCTGTGCAGGCAGGATCAGAGCGCCGGAGTGGAGCTGTGAAGGCAGGGTCAGAGCGCCGGGGTGGAGTAGGGGAGGCGGGATCAGAGCGCCGGGGTAGAGCTGTGAAGGCAGGATCAGAGCGCCGGGATGGAGTAGGGGAGGTAAGATCAGAGCGCTGGGGTGGAATAGGGGAGGCTGAATCAGAGCGCCGGGGTGGAGTAGGGGAGGCAAGATCAGAGCGCCTGGGTGGAGTAGGGGAGGCTGGATCAGAGCGCCGGGGTGGAGTAGGGGAGGCAGAATCAGAGCGCCGGGGTAGAGCTGTGAAGGCAGGATCAGAGCGCCGGGGTGGAGTAGGGGAGGCAGAATCAGAGCGCCGGGGTGGCGTAGGGGAGGCTGGATCAGAGCGCCGGGGTGGAGTAGGGGAGGCATAATCAGAGCGCCGGGGTGGAGTAGGGGAGGCAGGATCAGGGCGCCGGGGTGGAGCTGTGAAGGCAGGATCAGAGCGCCGGGGTGGAGTAGGAAAGCCTGGATCAGAGCGCCGGGGTGGAGTAGGGGAGGCAGGATCAGAGCGCCGGGGTGGAGTAGGGAAGGCAGGATCAGAGCGCCGGGGTGGAGTGGTGGAGGCAGGATCAGAGCGCCGGGGTGAAGCTGTGAAGGCAGGATCAGAGCGCCGGGGTGGAGTAGGGGAGGCTGGATCAGAGCGCCGGGGTAGAGTAGGGGAGGCAGGATCAGAGCGCCGGGGTGGAGTAGGGGAGGCAGGATCAGAGCGCCGGGGTGGAGTAGGGGAGGCAGGATCAGAGCGCCGGGGTGAAGTGGTGGAGGCAGGATCAGAGCGCCGGGGTAGAGCTGTGAAGACAGGATCAGAGCGCCGGGGTGGAGCTGTGAAGGCAGGATCAGAGCACCGGGGTGGAGTAGGGGAGGCAGGATCAGAGCGCCGGGGTGGAGCTGTGAAGGCAGGATCAGAGCGCCGGGGTGGAGTAGGGGAGGCTGGATCAGAGCGCTTGGGTGGAGTAGGGGAGGCAGAATCAGAGCGCCGGGGTAGAGCTGTGAAGGCAGGATCAGAGCGCCGGGGTGGAGTAGGGGAGGCTGGATCAGAGCGCCGGGGTAGAGCTGTGAAGGCAGGATCAGAGCGCCGGGGTGGAGTAGGGGAGGCAGGATCAGAGCGCCGGGTGGAGTAGGGGAGGCAGGATCAGAGCGCCGGGGTGGAGTAGGGGAGGCAGGATCAGAGCGCCGGGGTGGAGCTGTGAAGGCAGGATCAGAGCGCCGGGGTGGAGTAGGGGAGGCAGGATCAGAGCGCCGGGGTGGAGTAGGGGAGGCAGGATCAGGGCGCCGGGGTAGAGCTGTGAAGGCAGGATCAGAGCGCCGGGGTGGAGTAGGGGAGGCAGAATCAGAGCGCCGGGGTGGAGTAGGGGAGGCAGGATCAGAGCGTCGGGGTGGAGTAGGGGAGGCAGGATCAGAACGCCAGGGTGGAGCTGTGAAGGCAGGATCAGAGCGCCGGGGTGGAGTAGGGGAGGCTGGATCAGAGCGCCGGGGTGGAGTAGGAGAGGCAGGATCAGAGCGCCGGGGTGGAGTAGGGGAGGCAGGATCAGAGCGCCGGGGTGGAGTAGTCATCGCTAGTCATCCCTCATATCATGTATTGTATCACTGTGTGGGGCGGGTGTGGTGTGACGCAGAAAAAACGCGTGCAGAAGGTGCTGAATCACTGCGCTCGCGTCGTGTTCTCCGCTCGTAGATCAGAGCATGTCACTCCACTTCTTGAGGAGCTGCAGTGGGCATCGATTGACATGCGCGTGTGCGAGCGAGATATCGCAATGCTCCATCGGCTGTTTAGTCACCAGTATGCACCTCAGTGTCTACGAAACTCGATAAGTTACCGCATTGACGTGTCTGTCAGGGACACTCGGGCCGCAGCCGCTGGACAGCTCCAGCTTCCGCGCGTGCGCACCGAAATGGCCAGACGGTATTTTGGATACAGGGCGCTCTCACTGTGGAACATGGCTCCTACGGATGTAAAGGAAGCCAAAAGCTCAGCTGGAAGTAGAAGGAAGGCGGAGGCATGGCTGAGGGCGCGAGACCATGCCAGGTGACTAGAATGATTGTGTCATATGTTCGCGACTTGTTTCTGAACGGATTGTCTATGTATTTTATCCAGTGTTCCATTTTACCCTGTGTTTTACTATATATCTTGTATTGACTCTTGGTCATAAGAGCCATCACATGGAGACCATTCGAAATAAATGATGATGAATGATGAGTAGGGGAGACAGAATCAGAGCGCCGGGGTGGAGCTGTGAAGGCAGGATCAGAGCGCCGGGGTGGAGCTGTGAAGGCAGGATCAGAGCGCCGGGGTGGAATAGGGGAAACTGGATCAGAGCGCCGGGGTGGAGTAGGGGAGTCAGGATCAGAGCGCCGGGGTGGAGTAGGGGAGGCTGGATCAGAGCGCCGGGGTGGAGTAGGGGAGGCAGGATCAGAGCGCCGGGGTGGAGTAGGGGAGGCAGGATCAGAGCGCCGGGTTGGAGTAGGGGAGGCAGGATCAGAGCGCCGGGGTGGAGTAGGGGAGGCAAGATCAGTGCGCCGGGGTGGAGTAGGGGAGGCAGGATCAGAGCGCCGGGGTGGAGTAGGGAAGGCAGGATCAAAGCGCCGGGGTGGAGTAGGGGAGGCCTTTGGAGCTCAGCCGAGGTGGGTGCGTAGCGTGGCAGGCGGTGACACATGGTAGAATGAAGTTGACATCAATAATCGGAGAATCGTCATCGTATAGGACGTTATCTCTTTAGTAGGCCGTACTTGTATATTGTATAATCATGAATGCAGGGAACATTACTTCATTTGCAAATTTATCAAGGTTAATTTCGAAACTAACAATTCAATGGTGTCGCTAAAAACAATGTATGGTGTACGTGTATGACCCGTTTCAAACACGTTGCATCGAGAATGGAAACAAAATTAATCATTTTCAAATCATGCCTAGTTATTCGTTATAATTGTGATGTTATCATCAAAATAGTGATTAATTATTCTCATGAACTGAGTTATATTCCTCATAAATAGACTCAACCGTCAAATAAACTTCAACGAGTTGCCCCAATATCACGTCCCGAAAGCGATCCTTTATTCATCGTGAAATATATGATAATGGAACGGGAAGACCACCTGAGCACCGGACCCACATGGCACAAAATGAAGAGAATCACAGCTGGGGTCGCTAAACGAGACTCAGGAAAGCAGAGCCACCAGGAAACACCGAATAACTGCTATCGCTTGCAATTTTCAAACTCAAAAGTAGCTAGACAGAAATTTGTCTCTCAGTAATTTTAAATCTACTAGCAACAAGGGTGCGAATTTGTTAAAATGTTGACTTCGCGACGATAGCTGCAGGTTCTCTGCGAGAAAATGAGGTCGCAAATTAACTGCACTGCAGGGTGCCGTCAGCATATGAGGTAAAACTCGCATCCGGAAACAGGGGGGTCGTAAATGATGATAAATTACTTTAATAAGAGGTTGCCTTCGCGAAAGGCATCCCAAGGAACCTGCGGATCTGGTAACCCAAAACTGCAGCAGAGCATTAAGGTGAGTAGTTATACCTATAGCTGAAGCTCAATCAGGCCTCGCTGTATTATAACACATTCACATTTTAGAGCAGTGCTTCTCACTCAAATAGGGGGGTTATTACCCCACTAGGGGTAATTGGGAGCCGTCGGGCGGGAGTAATGGCGATTGAGCAGCTAAGGGAGAAATTATAGCTGATTCGTTTGATGATGGCGCACAGAACAAACACATATATCCCAGTTTCTGTTCCACTCTAACCACAGTATCGCAAAGATCATCAAAACCAACTAATGTTGAATATGGTTCAGTGTTGTGCTACAGCTCACGTGTCGTTATACGCTGGAAGCCGCTACTGAGAGAAACCTGCCTAATTATATTCCTGTCGCTAGATGGCACTAGTAGTAAACGCCTGAAGTTACGCTGTACCGCATAGCTTGAAACCGAAACATTCGAGCTGCGCGATGGGGAGGGGGTAACAAGTCATTCTGATCATCAAAAGGGGGCAACCATTACTTTGACGATGAGAACCACTGTTTGAGAGCGAGGCTGTTTCAACCAAACACTGCATTTATCACACAGCATGGTGACCCATACCCATTGCCCAATTAGTTCACTGGCGGACCCAGCCTTCCAATATGGGGGGGGGGGGGCTAATTTCACTGGGGCCTTCCGGGCCCAGGGGCCTCCATATGACCTAAAAGGTACCCCCCATTTTTCCCATTGCGGACTTGGGTCATTTTTTTTTCTCGCTATGCTATTTGTACGTGTAAGGACGCGTCAATTAAGTGCAAAAATAAAATTGATGGATATTTGCTTCCAAATATCTCATTGTTTTCTCATTTTACATGTTATTTTATATACAATTTAGTGTTTCGTTTATATCTTTTGGCTGAATAAAGCTAGAAGGGCACGGTAAACGTAATTTTGTTGTTATCATCAAGACGTGTTGAATGCTGTGCAGCATGACTTCTTTCTGACATTTGATGACCTTGACCTAAGGTCAAAGTCACGGCGTCTTTCCAAATTTGACCTACACGGCGATATTACATATCTTTGAACTTGTCTTGAAGATAGAAATGCATTGGTATTACAATAATTGCGCGATCGTTGGTGATTATAAAGCAAACTGAGACATTTTCGGGCTTTCTTTACACCGATAAGGAAGTTATGAAGTTACTATTCGACATTCAACTTCAAATGAATTAAAAGTTGCCATTGACGATCAGGCGTCATTTAAGCACAATTGAATTCCTCGCAACAAGACAAGTTTTAAGATATATAACATCGCCACATAGGCCACAATTCGAAACCTAACCTTGAACCTTGACATTAAGCTTAGGTGAAGGTCACCAAATGTTAGAAAGAGGTCATACTACATATTATTCAACGCGTCTTTACAAAAATAACAAAATGGTGTGCATTTTACTTTTTATCTTGATTCAGTCAAAAGTTATTGGGGAATAACATCTGTCACAAAAATATCATAAAATTACCAAATTTAGCATATTTGAAGACAAATAACCATCAATTTTATTTTTCATGTTTGAAGGACACTTCTTTACACTTAACAAGAATAAAGTAAACATAGGAAATACATTTGGCTTGGGTATCCAAAAAAAAAATTGTTGTTGTTAAATACTAAATTTGAAATTTAAGGTCAAGGTCATCAAATGTCAGAAAGAGGTAATGCTGCAAATCATTGAACTCGTCTCGATGAGAACAGCAAAACCACGTTTACCGTACCATTCTAGTTTTGTTCAGTCAAAAGTTATTATCGAATAGCATATTTTTATAGTATACAATAGCATGTAAAATGAAAAAAATGTGAGATATTTGGAGACAAATATCTCTCAACTTTATTTTTGCACTTGATTGTCACGTCCCTACACGTAAGAAAAGCATAGCGAAAAATTTAAAACACGTTTGAGAAAAGGTATCCCAAAAAGTTGTACAATTTCGAAAACACACTAAATTTTGAAATTTTCGAAAATGAAAAATCAACATCATCATGTTATAAAACAGCGCATTGTCATTCTAATAACTTATAAAACATCTATATTGCTTCATACATTTTCCGCCAAATGGGCTTACAAAGATTAACCTGCACCGTGACCTTATACAAATGTCCGAGGCAATATCTCCTGAACTAATGCTTGCATTGTAATACAATTTTCACAGCTCACTTTAGCGCCTCAGGGTATCCCATATACCAATTTAGGCCATAATCGGTGACATGATGGTGTCATTTCGGAATTTGTTTTGTGTCTATTTGTCGTGAAATGCCCCAGCTACAAAGAGAAGAATATTGGGATTTTTTTAACTGAACCTAATTATCCTACTTAATAGTAGTAGACGTATTCCACACAACATAGGTACCTATGTTATTAAATTCACTCCCGCGCTCCTCTGCCACCCAGCAGGCAGCAGGAGACCAAAGGCTGCATCGCTGCGTGTAAAATTATAACTTACGTTGGTTGCGAATCACTCCAAAATAGTGTCAGTCGCGCCACGTTCCCTATCCCTACTGCTACCAAAATGCTACCAAATATAGGAATCACGAATGAAGCAAAACATATATATTTATTTCGCAAGAAGTCATTTTTTTTCGCTTGCAGTACCCATTTTCATCGCCAGTTTCAGTGGATTTTTGGGGTGGGGCTAATTTCTATTGTCGCCCCTGTCGAGCATGGAATGTGGGGGAGAGGGGGGGGAGACATTGGCCCTTGCCGCCCCCTTTGGATCCGCCAGTGATTCCATACAGCATGGTACCTATACAAGGAAATTCACTCCCGCGCTCTTCTGCCATCCAGCAGGCAGGAGACCAAAGGCTGCGACGCGGGCTGCGTGTAAAATTATAACTTACATTGGTTGCGAATCACTCCAAAATAGCGTCAGACGCGCCACTTTCCCTATCCCTACTGCTACCAAAATGCTACCAAATAGAGGAAACAGGAATGAGGCAAAATACATATTTCTTTCGCAAGAAGTTATTTTTTTTTTATCGCAGGCAGTACTCATTTTAATCGCCAGTTTCGGCGGATTTTTGGGGTGATGCTAATTTCTATTGCCGCCCCTGTCGAGCTTGGAATGTGGGGGAGCTTTGGCCCCTGCCGCCCCCTTTGGATCCGCCAGTGATTCCATAAAACATAGGTAACTATACAAGGAAATTCACTCCCGCGCTCCTCTGCCATCCAGCAGGCAGCAGGAGACCAAAGGCTGCGACGCGGGCTGCGTGTAAAATTATAACTTACCTTGGTTGTGAATCACTCCAAAATAGCGTCAGGCACGCCACTTTCCATATCCCTACTGCTACCAAAATTCTACCAAATAGAGAAAATACGAACGAGACGAAAACAAGATTTCTTTCTTTCGCAAGAAGTTATTTTTTCGCAGGCAGTACCCATTTTTCATCGCCAGTTTCAGATAATTTATAGGGGGACTAATTTCTATTGCCGCCCCTGTCGAGCTTGGGATGGGGGGGGGGGCTTTTGGCCCTGCCCCCCCCCCCCCTGGATCCGCCAGTGAATTAGTTTCCAAACTGAATTTGATTCCTTTTTTGGCCAACGACCTGATGATAAGATACTCTTTTTGTCTGTCATGCATATCAATGTATGGTTATTAGTCAGGCAGCCAATGAAGTTCAGCAGAAGAACACGTCATCACACATGTCAGATAACATTGAAAAATGATCCCAGATGACAAACAAATGTATACAGAAAGAGAAAAGAGACAGTGGCTATATTCGCCTTGAAATGGAAGGTCATATGGATGGCATACCTTGAAGTGGAGGTTCATGTAGGCGGCGGACTTGCACAGTCTGTGTTGACTATGTTCCTCGAGGGCGTACTTGATGTCCAAGGAGAACTGGTGCCACATGACAGAGGCTGACAGCTGTCGGCCACATCACACTCATCAGTCAGGTGATAACTGGTGCCACATGACAGAGGCTGACAGCTGTCGGCCACATCACACTCATCAGTCAGGTGATAACTGGTGACACATGACTGATAATGTCAATCACAGGTCACATCACACAGTTCAGTCAGGTGATAACTGGTGCCACATGACTGATAATGTCAGCCACAGGTCACATCACACACATCAGTCAGGTGATAACTGGTGCCACATGACTGATAATGTCAATCACGGGTCACATCACACACATCAGTCAGGTGATAACTGGTGCCACATGACTGATAATGTCAATCACAGGTCACATCACATAGTTCAGTCAGGTGATAACTGGTGCCACATGACTGATAATGTCAGCCACAGGCCACATCACACACAGTTCAGTCAGGTGATAACTGGTGACACATGACTGATAATGTCAGCCACAGGCCACATCACATACAGTTCAGTCAGGTGATAACTGGTGCCACATGACTGATAATGTCAATCACAGGTCACATCACACACATCAGTCAGGTGATAACTGGTGCCACATGACTGATAATGTCAATCAGAGGTCACATCACACACATCAGTCAGGTGATAACTGGTACCACATGACTGATAATGTCAATCACAGGTCACATCACACAGTTCACAGGACGGCCACATTAGCACTGACGACAATGGAATTATGGACCTTAGCCACGGCGATTACTGTCATGCAGCCGCTGGCTATACAGTCACACGAACGACCTTTAAACGGACTGAAATAGTTCCAGATTGTGTGACCCGCATTAGCTTCGATATCACCCAGTGTGCTGCAAATGCTTTGTTAATGCCGTTCTTGAATCACGCCTTCGGATGCTTTCAGTCCCTGACTCCAGTTCGTATATTATTGCTAGCGACGTCCTTCCGTGGTTTAGGGAAAACAATATGAATATGAGCGGCCCGGTCCGTGGATTGACAGGCGGGATTTTTGCTGAGCAGCCCCATCCACCCTACCCTGTTTGAGACCAGTGCCGACTCACGTGGGTAACTACCACTGCGCGTGGCGCGTGCCGCGTGGGGGGGGGGGGGGGGGTTGACAGGGCCTACTTTAACATGTTAACTGGGGGGGGGGCAAATACCCTCCCCCTAGTGAGCCGTTTTGCCCCCCCCCCCCCAGCGATAAATGTTGCCCCACCCTGATTTCAGTATTTCCATGTCATTTTTCGCTTGATAGATATTCAATTAAAATAAAATATGCTTACCTGATGATAAATATATACAAATCCAATGCAAATGTCATGATATTCCTAAGTTTGAGTATTTCCCAGCCAAAATAAGTATCTTTAAATTATTTCCGGAATATCTTGAATGCCAATTTCCTTTGAACAATTGGTCATTAGCGGCAGAGTGGGGGAGATCGGGGGTTGTTGGATCAAGAACGTCGCCATACAATTTGGAGTGGGTGGGGGCAACTGCCTAGCAGATTGTGTTCAAATTTGGTGTGTGGTTAGGGATCTCTCAGCCCGCCACTTTCCCACAAGACAGGGGTGGGGTGCTTCTGCACGTGCGCACTTGTGCTCCACGTATTTGTATTTCTCAGAAACTACTTCCCTGATCGAGTTGAAATTCACCATACATTTGCTTTGCATTCGCTCGTTCATCGCCAACTACGGCACCATACTAGTTCGGTAAAAACGTTATGGAAGAAAAATGACGAATGACCTCAGGGTGAATAGATTTTACCTCGTGGAGGTCACATAATAAAAATACCACATGGATCTTTGCATTGGCGGATCCAGAACGGGTGGTTTGGGGGGAAATTCCAAAAAGTCTCACACAATTCGGAAAACGCATCGGATTTGGCTTGCTTATGCATTGATAGCTGATTTAAAGCTAGCATTCATTAGTAAAAGTTGCTTATATTTTATTCTATGTCAGAAAATGTGTCAATCTTGTGCCGATTTCAGGCGGTTTGGGGGAGGGGGGGGGGGGCAATTGCCCATTTTGCCCAACCGTAGATCCGTTACTAGATCTTCTTTGTATTTTGCAAAAGATGTGGGACTGGTGAAAATTGGGCAAATTTAGCTATTCCCTGTGGATTTATATGCATTTTCATGTTTCCCCAATAACTTATAATTGGGAGGTCACAAAATAGACTTCACCTTAGGTCACCGATATAAATATCATCCGAAATAGCAGAATTGTAGGTGTTTATAACCTGATTAAATCCTGTGAGTATCTAACTGATCGGTCAAACAATGCACGACCTTACACTTTTTGGAGGTGGGATCACTAGACTTGACTTAGTGACGTGACCTGAGGAGACCCGAGGTAAACAAATTAACAGGATTTGGGCAATTGATAGGCAAGTAGCTGTACCAAAAAAGTGGCGCGAAATGGCGTCGTTTTCCGCTATTTCCAAAAAAACCTAAGGGGGAGGGTATCCGTCCCCACTGGCGAATCCAGGGGCAGACATCAGGGGCAAATGCCCCCCCCCCCACACACACACAGAAAGCTGGGGGTGGGGCATGCAATACAAGTATCCCCCTGCGCATTCCCTGCAATGAACGTCAAAAACAATGATCTTAGGAGAAAACTTAATGCAAACGAAAGTGTTTTTTTCTTCTCTCAAGTAATTGAATTTGAAGTTTGTATCCCTTGCTTTCAATGATAGACAAAACAGCGCAACTGATGCAATTCAAGCAGCCCCGGTGACACGCGCTGGAGGGGGGGGGCAGAACCTGCCCCCTCCAGGATTTTCTCAATAACTGTAAAGCTGTGATAGATATCAACGTGAAACTTTCAGTGCCTTATACAGCATCAATTTCACGTCTTCTCACCAAATTTAAATGAAATTAATGTAGGATTTTGGGAGATAACGTTTTAATGACGTTATGTCATGCAATTTTTGGTGGAAAAACAATAAATGTTTGAAAAATCGTAAAAAATAGAGTTTCAAGGCAAATAAAAATAAAAATAACCAAAGGAAAGGAAATGACATTCTCTTCCAAGTGGCTATCTCGGATATGTGATTTTTATCCCGATTTTGTTGTCTTTCTTTCGGAAAAATGTCCACAAAATATTTTTTTGTTAATTCGAAAAGTGATTTTCTTAAGCTCGAATACCAAAGTAAGGTGACCGGACCAAATCCACGGACGGGAAAAAATGGGAGGTACCTTTTTGCCTCCCCCCCCCCTCCGTAGTAGTTTTCCCTTAACATAGGCCCTTGGTGTTGAAGAGTGTTTTCTCGCAAGAACTCTGCAATGGCTGAGCCGATTGTGTGCAAATTGTGTGTGTGGTTTAGCCCTAGCCGCCGCTTTCCCACATGTAAGGAGTGGGGTGCCTCTGCACGTGCGTACGTGCAAACCCCTATATGTACTATATCTCAGGAATGACTGAACCGATTGTGTTCGAATTTGGTGCGTGGTTAGGGACCTCTCAGCCGCCGCCTTTCCACAAGTCAGGGGTGGGGTGGCTTTGCACGTGCGCACGTGTACACCCCTATTCTATATCTCAGGAACGGCTAAGCCGATAGTGTTCAAATTTGGTGTGTGGTTAGGGACCTCTCGGCCACCACTTTCCCACAAGTCAGGGAGGGGTGCCTCTGCACGTGCGTACGTGCACACCTTTTTTAATCTCAGAAACTACTTGCCCGATCGAGTGGAAATTCACCATACATTTCCTTCGCGCTCGCTCGTTCATCGCCAACTACGGCGCCGTACTGGTACTATCTTCGTCACTGTAAGCTGTAAAGTGCCTCAGCGAAATTAAAAACAGTAAATTCGCACTTTCTTCACGCCGATAAGCATTACTTGTTTGTCATAAAGTTGGTCAAAGCAGTCGGTTACAGAGCACGGCTGGGCACAGTTTTACTGACTAACAGTCTCTCTGTAAATTGCACTAAGCCTCTTCTGTAGGGCGTGGTCTGTAACATTCACCCTTTGACACATTCATTGCTGACCCATCTCTCGATGAAATGGGACTTTTTTAAATCACTTCGCTGGAAAATTCCAAGTTAAATATCTAGTATATTTGTCCGTAAATATTCCACAGTATGGTTCATGGTGATGCAAACCTGTTCCTGCCATTATGCAAACCATATCCCCCCAGCATAAAGGTTCAAATCACTCCGATTCGTACCACCTCACCACGTCAATCCCTGCAACTCATTACTGCCAAACCAAGTCAGTACCAACTCATCAAGACGATCTCTACAACTCATTACTGCCAAACCAAGTCAGTACCACCTCACCACGTCAATCCCTGCAACTCATTACTGCCAAACCAAGTCAGTACCAACTCATCAAGACGATCTCTGCAACTCATTACTGCCAAACCAAGTCAGTACCAACTCACCACGTCAATCCCTGCAACTCATTACTGCCAAACCAAGTCAGTACCACCTCACCACGTCAATCCCTGCAACTCATTACTGCCAAACCAAGTCAGTACCAACTCACCACGTCAATCCCTGCAACTCATTACTGCCAAACCAAGTCAGTACCACCTCACCACGTCAATCCCTGCAACTCATTACTGCCAAACCAAGTCAGTACCACCTCACCACGTCAATCCCTGCAACTCATTACTGCCAAACCAAGTCAGTACCACCTCACCACGTCAATCCCTGCAACTCATTACTGCCAAACCAAGTCAGTACCACCTCACCACGTCAATCCCTGCAACTCATTACTGCCAAACCAAGTCAGTACCACCTCACCACGTCAATCCCTGCAACTCATTACTGCCAAACCAAGTCAGTACCACCTCACCACGTCAATCCCTGCAACTCATTACTGCCAAACCAAGTCAGTACCACCTCACCACGTCAATCCTTGCAACTCATTACTGCCAAACCAAGTCATTACCAACTCATCAAGACGATATCTGCAACTCATTACTGCCAAACCAAGTCAGTACCACCTCACCACGTCAATCCCTGCAACTCATTACTGCCAAACCAAGTCAGTACCAACTCACCACGTCAATCCCTGCAACTCATTACTGCCAAACCAAGTCAGTACCAACTCATCAAGACGATCTCTGCATCATATTACTGCCAAACCAAGTCAGTACCAACTCACCACGTCAATCCCTGCAACTCATTACTGCCAAACCAAGTCAGTACCAACTCATCACGTCAATCCCTGCAACTCATTACTGCCAAACCAAGTCAGTACCAACTCATCAAGACGATCTCTGCAACTCATTACTGCCAAACCAAGTCAGTACCAACTCACCACGTCAATCCCTGCAACTCATTACTGCCAAACCAAAACTCATCAAGACGATCTCTGCGTCATATTACTGCCAAACCAAGTCAGTACCACCTCACCACGTCAATCCCTGCAACTCATTACTGCCAAACCAAGTCATTACCAACTCACCACGTCAATCCCTGCAACTCATTACTGCCAAACCAAGTCAGTACCACCTCACCACGTCAATCCCTGCAACTCATTACTGCCAAACCAAGTCAGTACCACCTCACCACGTCAATCCCTGCAACTCATTACTGCCAAACCAAGTCAGTACCACCTCACCACGTCAATCCCTGCAACTCATTACTGCCAAACCAAGTCAGTACCAACTCATCAAGACAATCTCTACATCGTATTACTGCCAAGTGAAGTCAGTACCAACTCACCACGTCAATCCCTGCAACTCATTACTGCCAAACCAAGTCAGTACCACCTCACCACGTCAATCCCTGCAACTCATTACTGCCAAACCAAGTCAGTACCACCTCACCACGTCAATCCCTGCAACTCATTACTGCCAAACCAAGTCAGTACCAACTCACCACGTCAATCCCTGCAACTCATTACTGCCAAACCAAGTCAGTACCAACTCATCAAGACGATCTCTGCATCGTATTACTGCCAAACCAAGTCATTACCAACTCATCAAGACGATATCTGCATCGTATTACTGCCAAACCAAGTCAGCAACAACTCATCAAGACGATCTCTGCATCATATTACTGCCAAACCAAGTCAGTAACAACTCATCAAGACGATCTCTGCATCGTATTACTGCCAAACCAAGTCAGTACCAACTCATCAAGACGATCTCTGCAACTCATTACTGCCAAACCAAGTCATTACCAACTCATCACGTCAATCCCTGCAACTCATTACTGCCAAACCAAGTCATTACCAACTCATCACGTCAATCCCTGCAACTCATTACTGCCAAACCAAGTCAGTACCAACTCATCACGTCAATCCCTGCAACTCATTACTGCCAAACCAAGTCAGTACCACCTCACCACGTCAATCCCTGCAACTCATTACTGCCAAACCAAGTCAGTACCACCTCACCACGTCAATCCCTGCAACTCATTACTGCCAAACCAAGTCAGTACCACCTCACCACGTCAATCCCTGCAACTCATTACTGCCAAACCAAGTCAGTACCAACTCATCAAGACGATCTCTGCATCGTATTACTGCCAAACCAAGTCAGTACCAACTCATCAAGACGATCTCTGCATCGTATTACTGCCAAACCAAGTCAGTACCAACTCATCAAGACGATCTCTGCATCGTATTACTGCCAAACCAAGTCAGTACCAACTCATCAAGACGATCTCTGCATCGTATTACTGCCAAACCAAGTCAGTACCAACTCATCAAGACGATCTCTGCAACTCATTACTGCCAAACCAAGTCATTACCAACTCATCAAGACGATCTCTGCATCGTATTACTGCCAAACCAAGTCAGTACCAACTCATCAAGACGATCTCTGCATGATATTACTGGCAAACCAAGTCATTACCAACTCATCAAGACGATCTCTGCATGATATTACTGGCAAACCAAGTCATTACCAACTCATCAAGACGATCTCTGCATCATATTACTGCCAAGTGAAGTCAGTACCAACTCATCAAGACGATCTCTGCATCGTATTCCTGCCAAACCAAGTCAGTAACAACTCATCAAGACGATCTCTGCATGATATTACTGCCAAACGAAGTCAGTACCAACTCATCAAGCCGATCTCTGCATCGTATTACTGCCAAGTGAAGTCAGTACCAACTCATCAAGCCGATCTCTGCATCGTATTACTGCCAAACCAAGTCATTACCAACTCATCAAGCCGATCTCTGCATCGTATTACTGCCAAACCAAGTCATTACCAACTCATCAAGCCCATCTCTGCATCGTATTACTGCCAAACCAAGTCAGTACCAACTCATCAAGACGATCTCTGCATCGTATTACTGCCAAGTGAAGTCAGTACCAACTCATCAAGACAATCTCTACATCGTATTACTGCCAAGTGAAGTCAGTACCAACTCATCAAGCCGATCTCTGCATCATATTACTGCCAAACCAAGTCAGTACCAACTCATCAAGACGATCTCTGCATGATATTACTGCCAAACCAAGTCAGTACCAACTCATCAAGCCGATCTCTGCATCCCATTACCACATCTCCGAGTCGATCTATGAATCGGAAGACATTCTTAGGCAAATGGGAAAATGGACGATTGGCTGCAGCATTTATAGGCTATTCTCGGATTGAATTGGCTCTTTTCTGGACAGCCGGCAATTACCATGCGCGCGGCAGCTGCCAGTCGTCACTGATCTCGGACTGCAGTGGAGCGTTGTTACCATGACGATTACAGTGACTTACAACAACTGCGGTATACCACGAGGCTCCAGTCAGACCAGTGGAGCGTTGTTACCATGGCGATTACAGTGACTTACAACAGCTGTGGTATATACCACGGGGCTCCAGTCAGACTAGTGGAGCGTTGTTACCATGACGATTACAGTGACTTACAACAGCTGCGGTATACCACGAGGCTCCAGTCAGACCAGTGAAGCGTTGTTACCATGACTATTACAGTGACTTACAACTGCGGTATACCACGAGGCTCCAGTCAGACCAGTGGAACGTTGTTACAATGACGATTACAGTGACTTACAACTGCGGTATACCACGAGGCTCCAGTCAGACCAGTGGAGCATTGTTACCATGCTGAGCTACAGGGGCGGACTTGACCTTCGTGACCTCGTTTGACCTTGAAGATATTGACCTAAGGTCACGAAACTTTCAGCAAATGTAGATCAGCATAGCACCCACTTAACCTGTACGTTTGTATCGTTCTAGTTCTCATACTTTTGGAGATCTTGGGGGGGGGGGGCACTAAAGTACCCCCCATCCACTGCGTGTTAGTGGCATACCCTTCTCCACTGCGCGTGTTAAACCCCCTCAATACCCCTCTGAGCCCTTAATAACTACGTAAAACAAAACAATAATTATCACTCTAAGAAATATGTAAAGCAATAGTTTTAATGCTCAATCTGGGAGGATTATGACCTAAGCTTATACACAGCCAGGAGAAGAAGAAAAAATCCGCCTCACGCCGTTCACAGATTGACGCCACCCTACAACTCCCATTGTTCAAAGTATGTATTGAATCAGCGCCACACCGCCGCGCCGCCTCCCCGGCCCTGCAGAGCAGCACGACGTGTACCGGCTCGTCAGTCCTGTCTCCCCGATGGGGTGACTGCGACCAGACCGACCCTTAGGCTACGGCTCGATCGGGGTCCACTCATCGCCAGAAGAGCGGCTCGCGGCCGGCTCAGACCAGTAGGCCGGGCCGCTCAGCCTTCCTGCCATCCAGTGATCAATTCTGTTACAGTGACGATTACAGTGACTTGCAACTGCGGTATACCACGAGGCTCCAGTCAGACCAGTGGAGCGTTGTTACCATGACGATTACAGTGACTTACAACAGCTGCGGTATACCACGAGGCTCCAGTCAGACTAGTGGAGCGTTGTTACCATGACGATTACAGTGACTTACAACAGCTGCGGTATACCACGAGGCTCCAGTCAGACTAGTGGAGCGTTGTTACCATGACGATTACAGTGACTTACAACAGCTGCGGTATACCACGAGGCTCCAGTCAGACTAGTGGAGCGTTGTTACCATGACGATTACAGTGACTTACAACAGCTGCGGTATACCACGAGGCTCCACTCAGACCATTGCTGGAGTTTAATCAATTGTCCTCCAACTTACCCGTCCTTCACGACCCACGATCCTAGCCGTGAAGTGAGCACAAGGACAGCAAGCACGACTTCGTTGAGAATAAGGAGTGATAACACACATACATGAGTGGCAGCAAATGAGTGGCAGCAAACCTAGTCTACGTACCAAACTTGCATCCCAGCTTGGAGCTGCAAGTTAACAAGTTTACAAGGTTGCCCCATATGTAAGCGACCTGACATGGAATGTCAGCGACCTGAAATGAAATGGCAGCGGCCTGACATGGAATGACAGCGACCTGACATGGAATGACATTGACCTGACATGGAATGGCAGCGACCTGACATGGAATGGCAGCGACCTGACATGGAATGGTAGCGACCTGACATGAAATGACAGTAGCCTGACATGGAATGGCAGCGACCTGACATGGAATGGCAGTGACCTGACATGGAATGGCAGCGACCTGACATGGAATGGCAGCGACCCCTGGTCGTTATCAGAACTCGAATGGTTGACCGCACGACCGGGGTTAGTTGAATCAATTGATTTAATTGGGTACAAATCACAATGCATATGCATCACAGAATCAGAATAACAACGTTTTGGTAGGAATAAGACCCTCCATTGTTGGGGTTAGCCCTATTCCCTGCGGGCGGTCAGAATTACGTTAACCTGCGGTGGGGGGGGGGGGCAGATTCTGCCCCCCCCCCCCACCAGAGATCTCGAGAACCGCTAGGTCGATTTCGATGGGGAAAACGCCATTCGATTCGTCATGACAAAATCTCTCTTTTTGAATCCCGAAATTTGTCTTTTGTTCACAAATGGGTGCCAGGGGGCAAAATAAACATTTTTATTTTTATTTTTTGAAAGGTCATTGCGGCCATGTGGCTCGACCGATTTTCATGCTCCAAACGTTTTTGAGCTTCAAATGTAATATATCGAAAGATAAAAAAACAAAATAAAAATCATAGGCGTATTCAGGGAATGTCAAATGGGGGGATTTTCTGGAGATAAAAAATAATATGAGCTGTTCGTGATTGTTTGGGACGACATGAACGTCACATGTGGGCATTATATGCTATAATTGGTTAAATTTGATATATTGTGCATAGGCAGATCTATAAAAACATGGGGGCACCATGTGCGTAACGCTTTTATCATCTTACTAATTTGAAGTTGGATCTAATTTGAGGGTGGGTATCGCCTGCCATTTGTTTATCCTGAGTGCGCCTCTGCCCCAAAAATATGTACAATCCCAGTATATATGATGCATATTGCATTGAAATTGTTTCTGACGCATTTATTGCACTGCAAACCACGAAGGAAGTATGCGCCGCAAAACCGCATTCGTAACGCCCTCCCCAAAACAGAAGCCTGGAACCGCCTCTGTAGGACCGGTTTCACAATTTTGACACAACACGCGCCATTCAATTTTGGGAAATGTCACAAAGTTCCAGGTGACATTTGTCCTAACGGTTTAGAAGCGGCAAGTGAAAAACAAAACCACCGGCGGTCAGAATCTGCCTCCCCTCCGCAGGGAATAGGGTTAACACGCGCAGAGGAGGGGTGGCACATTTGTGCCCCCCCCCCCCCCCCCATGTTTTTCGTGAATAGCTCAAAAAAGAGGTGGAGCAGGGCGGTGTTTTTTGCGCGACATTAAAGCAACTCAATAGCAGATCGTTTGACGTAAAAAAATCGGTCTTTAAATTTTTGAGTTATATGGATTTGACATCCAAGATGGCGGCCAGAATCGATGTCGGCGGAAATATATATCTTCGGAATCAACAATCGGATCTGGATGATTAAAACGCCATTCGGTAGCCAATGTCTATGTTCATCCCCCGACATAACTTTGGACACATTTCTGGTGACCAGTGACCTCACAGAGGTCAAATTCCCAAAATGGTGACATTTGGCCATTTTTTTAAAAAAAATTAGTCCGAATGTTTTTGAATGGATGGATTTCCGAGATCAGGCCCGCGCTAAGCATATCTTGTTGCGCAGGCCCTGACCCCCACCACCCGATCAAGCAATTCCTGTTGGCCGGCAGAATTTATAAGCGAAAGTTTTACCTGCCCGACATACCTGGACACGATCCGCCCCGCCCTCTGACGTCACCTGACCTTGAGTGGGGCCGCTGCCACCGGCCACAGGCCATCCCAGTCAGCGGCAAATAGCGAGCGCCGAAGCGACTCGAACCCGGGCTGCCACTACCGGGTGAGGTCAGAAGCCCGGCGCTCTCCCAACTGAGCTACAGGGGCGGACTTGACCTTCGTGACCTCGTTTGACCTTGAAGATATTGACCTAAGGTCACGAAACTTTCAGCAAATGTAGATCAGCATAGCACCCACTTAACCTGTACGTTTGTATCGTTCTAGTTCTCATACTTTTGGAGATCTTGGGGGGGGGCACTAAAGTACCCCCCATCCACTGCGTGTTAGTGGCATACCCTTCTCCACTGCGCGTGTTAAACCCCCTCAATACCCCTCTGAGCCCTTAATAACTACGTAAAACAAAACAATAATTATCACTCTAAGAAATATGTAAAGCAATAGTTTTAATGCTCAATCTGGGAGGATTATGACCTAAGCTTATACACAGCCAGGAGAAGAAAAAAATCCGCCTCACGCCGTTCACAGATTGACGCCACCCTACAACTCCCATTGTTCAAAGTATGTATTGAATCAGCGCCACACCGCCGCGCCGCCTCCCCGGCCCTGCAGAGCAGCACGACGTGTACCGGCTCGTCAGTCCTGTCTCCCCGATGGGGTGACTGCGACCAGACCGACCCTTAGGCTACGGCTCGATCGGGGTCCACTCATCGCCAGAAGAGCGGCTCGCGGCCGGCTCAGACCAGTAGGCCGGGCCGCTCAGCCTTCCTGCCATCCAGTGATCAATCAGATGTACCGCCCCTTCTGGTGGGTCGGGGCCGGGTTAGGAACGCCGTCTCGTTTGAGTATTCGTGTGTCTTGGGAGCGTGCACATTTTATTTCAGTCAAATCCCGAGCCTTTAAAAAAGATAAATATTTCCAGTTTTAGAGAAACTTCCTCGGATTACTAGCAAATTGACACGATGACATTTTCTTGTTTGTGTCCCCTTGATATTAATCGTATTATATTGTATTCACCCAACTCTGTGACTGCTATTGAATATCTAAATTATTCTCATTCGATGTCACACTGGTTGTGTGATATGGTCTACATTATGAATTATTCACCTTAGATTAATTGAACCTCTCAACAGTACCAGGAATTTCAGCGTCACTGCTATAGGCTCCGCCCAGCAACTGGGTGACCTATCCTATAGTTCCGCATCGCTTCCTCAACTGACGAATATATTGTCCACTGGATACGGAGTACTGTCCTGTGCAGACATTCGCGGCTGTTTCGCTTTTAGAGCATCTACGATTAACCCGGTAGTTGCGAAGTCGTCAGTTCTGACTCTCGGCTGTCCAGAGAGTCGTCAAGTTTGACTGTCGATTGCCCAGACCGCAGACTGTCCAATGTGCCCAGACAGCAGACTGTCCAATGTGCCCAGACAGCAGACTGTCCAATGTGCCCAGACTGCACAGACTGGTGTCCGTATGTCCGACAGGCTGGCCGAGTGACCAGCAGCAGGCTCTATCGGTCCGACCGATCATCGCAATCAATCCTGACCGGGCCGGCATCGGACCGCAAGAATCCGGCCCCCGCCGGCCATCGCTCCTGGCTATATCGCTCTCCTCCCCTCCCTCTCCCCTCCTCTACGCGCGCTCTCTCTCCCCCTCCTATGTCTCCTCTTCTCTGCTCACATCTCCTCTCCTTTGGCCCTCTCCTCCCCTCTCCTGTTACTCTCTCCTCTCCTATCCTTCTCTCATCCTCCACAGTGCAAGAAGCTGGCGCCATCCATCCGAACTGGCGCTTACAGTCTAGTACAGTCAGGGGTAACGGTATACCACCACACATCTGCATACAAAACCAGCCCCGACTAGGATTTTCTAGGACCCAGACTACGCATCATCAGAACTAAGATCAAATCTTAACCAAAAGTCCGAGAATCGGCGGATTTTCTCAAACTTAGAATTGATTATTTTTGCCTAGAATTCCAATAAGGTGTTGGATAGATTGCTTTTGTTCTGGTGCAATTGTCAACAGTGCAAATCCCGTACAAGTCACACTTCAACTTGTTCCTTATCAAAATACGTCCCGTTTACTCTCCTCCACCACTGGGACACCGCGCTGTCCGTCTCTGCAACTCACCTGTCCGACGTTGAACTCCTGCAACTCACTTGTCCGACGTTGACCTCCTGCAACTCACCTGTCCGACGTTGACCTCCTGCAACTCACCTGTGCGACGTTGAGCTCCTGCAACTCACCTGTCCGATGTTGCACTCCTGCAACTCACCTGTCCGACGTTGACCTCCTGCAACTCACCTGTCCGACGTTGAACTCCTGCAACTCACCTGTCCGATGTTGAACTCCTGTGGGAACTGGTTCAGCACCGGCGCGTAGCTGTTGCGGTCCTCGTCGATGACGGAGACGATGAGCGCCACTAGTTTGTGCCAGAAGTCGAGAGAGTCCAGTCGAGGACCGTGATCATCGCCCTCCCGCTTCGGCTCGTTCGGATCCGGCTGGGGCAGGCAGATGAGGGGAAGTGGTGGTTCTCCGTCAGTGGGACCTATATAAGTGCCAACGTCGAGCCAGCATCCACCTAGTGTCGTTATCGAAACATATCACAGTTGAGTCAGCGAACCCTTGCTGTCTTTCTCTGGTGGCCGACGTGATACAGGAGAAAACGCAATGTGTCATTAGTGGCAGGGTTCACGGCAGTGTTTTGGACGGTGCCAAGTTTACCCACATAAGGTGGCAGTTGATTACATTAACGCCTTGCCCAGAGCAACTTCAATGCTCACTAACAGCTTGTGTGGTCCCGTTTAGAGTAGTTTCGTTCAAAGTAGTGTCTCTCACAATGATCTCATTCTGGGTCACATTTTTATAACTAATTTAAAACGTTAAAACGTAAAAATCACCAGTTTCGATCAGTATATTTTTCCCAGATTATGTAATTCTTGCTGTGTGAAAAAGTTCACAAAGGTGTGGGATGCAAAACAAAAACAAGGCACGTATCCTAATACTGAATAGCTCCCTGTATAAATCACTCCCAAGCAGCTTCAAGGTGATCAATAACCTGAAGTAGACGTCAAGGGAAACGAAGGAACTTCCACGCAACTTCTCAGAACTTTGTCGCCAAAGTTTTCAACATTTAATGAGACAACGATGGAAGTGTTTTGCAGGGTTGAATGCGTAAGTGAAAGCCTTGTTGACACTACCATCGCCAACTACAGATAACAGGGCCTGTGGAGACTCCTCGCGGTTACAGCAATATTCAACACAAACAACTCAAAAAACAGTAAACAACTGGATTACAACAACAAAAACGTGGTGCTGGACGAACCTGGAACTCGCGACTGTAGAGATCGTAACAGTTCCTCGAACAGGAACGTGATAGGTGGACTTTAAAGAGAACTAGCTACCCTCCTGACCCCCCCCAGTCTCGCACCACCGTGCTGGCCCGAGGAGGGTGGCTGATCTCCTGCACTGAAACCCCAGTACCGCATATCAGCACTCCCCCTCAAAACCCAGTCCCGCATATTAGCACTCCCTCAAAAACCCAGCCCCGCATATCAGCAGTCCTCAAAACCCAAGCTCCGCATATCAGCACTCCTCAAACCCAGCCCCGCATATCAGCACTCCCCTCAAAACCCAGCTCCCGTATATCAGCACTCCCTTCAAACCCTGCCCCAGCATATCAGCACTCCCTCAAACCCAGCCCCCGGCATATCAGCTCTAGCACTTCCTCTATACCCTGAAAACAGCGAGTATTGTTGTTCATGAAGGCGTGATATCAGTGCGTCCTAACAATGTGATAGGTACACACGCTCAGGTTCAGGCTCGAAGGAGGGCCATCACCCCCCTCTCCCCCCACTACCCCCCCCCACCCCCCCCCCCCCCCCCCACCCCCACCACCCCACAAGACTGAAATATCGGCTGAAAGTTGACATATTTATTATTTCCTATTTTGACCCTAACAAACACTTAATACAATTTGCTAAACAAACTGCCAGTTATAATGCAGCAGTATGAGGAAATCAAGAGTTATTGGAACATTGTCACACTTTAGGGATTTTGTTTCAATCCAAATCAATGTTTTGTTTCCGTTCTGCATCCACCGCAGTGACGGCGCCAGTTGCTGGCAGCTGCCTGGAGGACAGCCTGAGGCTGAGTTCCAGTACGTCCTCCACCAGGCAGCCCGGAAAATTCCACACCAACGTCCAGATGCGTGGCTGAGCGCTGGAACTCATTGTATGCAAATGCGTCCACAGGGATTCCGCGAGGAGCCGTTTAACACAAGAAACCAGCTAACTTTGTCGGATATTCACTTCGAACGCGTCCGCTTTGGAGTAATTTACACTGGGCTTTTTGCCTGTAAGCGATGAACAGGGTTTGTTCTCTGCTGCTCTCCCGTCCCTTGGGGATGGTCCATATTAAGCCATAATGATCTGGTATCCCTTTTCGAAACCTTAGTCTTATTAGTAAACAATAGTATCATGTACAGGACACGAAAGATTGCTGATGATTGATTGCTAAAATAGAGCTGCATGTCCAATGTCCCTCTTCTCTGCCCCGATAATCCGAATACGGGTCTGACAATGCAGGTGACGAGCGTGACACAGTTTCGGTAATGGGAATTGATTAAATTATAAAATTATGACTTCCATCGGCTGCATAAGCTACCCTACCTTCATTGAAAACCTGCCATCCATTGATTGCATTTTACCGGGCAGGCAGCTGACTCGATGCTGCTGAATGAAAGGTCCCTACGGTCTGGATCACAGACTAGCACTTTGTCCGGCACCAACCTGACCAGTCGGCTTATAGTGTGGTGTACTGGCGCATAGGTATGTATGTACATCGCGTGACGGTTTGTCCGACTTACTGAGGAATATTTTTAGCATGGGCTCTCGTAATTCACTTGGTTACGTGACTGCAGGAGTGTTTCAGTACCGCGGGTGCCGCATAGCGTCCAGTGAACGGCGCTAAACCGGCAGCGAGGTTGCTGTAAGGCGATACAGCCGGATGGTCTGACTGTTCTGATCCAGGGACGCGAACATCCGGCGTCCCGACTCCGCCGCATCCCGTCCGACATCCCAGCCCGGGGGCGGAAATCGCAGCCACATCCATCGCAGACCGTACGACGTCTTCGGCCACCGCGGGGAACGCTTTGTGTGCGATATTAGGCGGGAGAGACGACAGACGACAGGACGACAGACGACAGACGACAGACGACAGACGACAGACGACAGACGACAGACGACAGACGACAGACGACAGACGACAGACGACAGACGACAGACGACAGACGACAGACGACAGACGGATGATCTTCCATTGGACGGCGGGACATAATGTTAAGGCCACCGGGGATGTGTGACAGTTAAAATGGAAACTAGCGGCTTTGGACCTCCATCACGGGTAAATACGCATCTTGAATACATATGAATCCCCAACAAATATATAACTTAATGCAGCTTCTCAGACGTTGGCAGCCAAGGCCAACGTGTGGGGCGAGAATGGCTGTCTTATTGGCATTGCGAGGCATCGCGGGGCTGAGTCGCCCATACGCCACAATCGCTGCATGCATGCTGACAGACTGCCAATGGCCATCGGCTGAGAGGCGTATCAGAGGGCCACGGACTCCGGCCACATCGGACCGGAGCGGTGGATCGAACAGTCACGTGGTCTCTGCCCGCCAGTTCGCCCACCAGTTCGCCCTCAGTCGGTGGCGGAACGGCCTGCAGAGCCGTACTGTGGCCATTGTTAGGCGCGGTAGACCGTAACATACTCGTTACCCGGCGATTGAGGCATACTGACCGGCGCCGACTTTTGAGCAGCGATACCATTAGCTGTCGCCGTCAAAACGGTCTTCGGTAGAACTCCGTGTAGTGACAATTGGGGACTTGGCCTGGTCCTAAATTACTATTTTACCACCCTTAACCCACCATTGACTGGGGGTGGCGTTTAACGCCTCCCTCCCCCCCCCCCCCCTGATGAATTTTCGCAATAGCTGAAAAACTAATAGCGTTATCAACGTAAACTTCGGACACCTTGTAAATCATGGTTATGTCTTTTGTGAAGAAAAAAATGAAGAAATGTCGTCGATTTGTTTTATCTCGAGTTATAGCGAATTTAGTGACATCACTACACACGAGTTTTACACCAAAATCAGCTATACTTGACAGGCCGTACAAATGTCACATTGAAGCAAAATGCAATCAAAAGACGCCAAAAGATATAAACTTGCAAGGGCTACAAACCAGCGATCTCGGATTTTTACAATTTGAATTTTTGACCCCCAAAAACTTAAAAAATGTATTTTGGGGGGCAAATTATAAAAAAAATCATTTTTTCCTAAAAATATTCAGAAACCGGAAGATGTCAGAGAACTCTACCTAGGCAACTACTATACCAAATGTAAAACAGATATCTCCATTTTTGACTGACTTATGACATCTAAAGTATTGGTAACTCATGACGTCATATTTTCACATTGCGTTTTTTGCTTGTATTGACCAGATACAGACAAATGACTGCCAACACTGTATTCGTGAGAGAAAACTGGTCCATAAACATACCTTCTTTATTTATATTTATCCATTTCTAATGTTGACCTTCAGTGACCTGAACTTGACCTGAACTTGACATTAAACTTCACGCAAATGAATTCAGTTGGTAAAATGACTATCACTATCGAATTATACGTGGCAAATAACCCATAAAACATGTGTTGCATGACTTTCGTAGATATTTTGCCGCATAGTGAATTTCTGTGACCTGATATTGACCTTCACCTTTGCCAAACAATCTCACTTAGCCCATGCGGGATGTGTATACTATCTTTGGCAGCACTTTGGGTGATCATGGTCGTAATCGATGGCTTTTGCTGGAAAGTATGGCCCATAAACTAAAATACGTCGATTTTGACCTTTGACCTGACCTTGACCTGACATTTGACCTCACTTCAAGATTTTTTAGCATGGTTTAGATTCATCTCATTGAGAGCTTTCGAATGCCGCCTTGCGCGTCTCACTCTGATCATTGGTTCGGAAGATAACCAGGGGGCGTTTAACGACCCCCCCCCCGTCAATGGCGTTCGGCTGAGGACCCCATTCAATGCCGGGTTAACGTACCTACTATCTG
>JAXIVJ010000825.1:172500-175573 GCA_036785665.1 Chirona hameri
GAGAGAGAGAGAGATGCAGTGAGAAGAGAGAGAGAGAGAGAGAGAGAGGATGGAGGGAGAGAGAGAGGCAGTGAGAGAGAGAGGAGATGAGAGAGAGAGAGAAGAGAGACACGAGAGAGAGAGAGAGACGTAGAGTGAGAGGACGCAGAGAGAGGGAGAGAGAGAAGATTGAGGAGAGAGAGGAGGGGGGGGGGCTGCCACAGCGTGGATGGCAATGACAGTCGTTGTGTCAGCGGCACTCGGCTTCGAGAGGACAGCTGACCAAGTACTCTTTGGGTCACAGCGCAAGAAAAACATACTTAGGGACTCCACTCAGAAGAGTCTCCCTGTGAAGTCCCCAATCACAGCGATGAGGCGGGACAGGGCTGGGAGAAAGTTACCGTTCTGCCTTACTAATCGACGACAAATATATAGCACATCTGTGAAAGTAATCTGGTGACAATCTTACAGACAAGTAGTATACCATACCTTTGCAAATGATCACCTCTGACATGTACTCCGCAAGTTAATCAATTTAAATATCATTCATCCTGCGCAGCTCTAAAAATTATCTTGCAGCTCTAAATATAAGCAAGCAGTACAGTCACGGTAGTTTTGGTACAACCACGGTAAATAAAACTCTGAGGATGGACCTAGTTCGTACAAAGAGTTCGTTTATGTTCACGGAACAAAAAATGCGCAATCTCAGCGATATGAGTCACAGTTCGTAATCTGACGGCTGGGGAACGGCACTGTGAAACGCCACACGCTGTTCAAATTACAACTGGAGACAGAATGGTATGTGTGTCGCCGTTCTGTCTCCGTTTGTATGCATCGTTGAGACAGTACATAACAGAGGCATCGAATGTAGCACAAAAGTAGGGGATCTAAACCAAAGAAGAACTTCTGAAAGGCCCATGTTTTCCCAAATATCCAACTATAACTTTCCGTCTGGGGAGGAGCCGCCCGTGTCAGCTTCATCGCGGATTCAAAAGACACTGCAGATTTTGCGGCCAGGCTTGTGATGGGGTGCGGACGCTCAAAACACATCTCGCCTGCGCTCGAAGCATATGCTGGATGAAGAGTGGAGGAGATGGAGTGCGCCGGCGCGATTGTACAAGGTGGACAGGGCCTAAAACTCCAGCCAGTGTCCCCTAGCAATAACGGCTCAATGTTTTAGTTCGCCGTGCACATGTAAAACGACGCGTGGACCCCGATTGCCGCACGGTGCGGGATGATGCAGCTCCAAGGTGCCGATGCAAAAACTCAACGAGAAGTTTGCGTTCAGGGCGGATCATCTGGAACGCCCGTCTGCTGTCGCCGAGCGCCGTCACTGCCAGTCTCAATCAGTATAGTTGTCGCTGCACAGTCCCAGAGTACCCGTGATTGGTTTTAGTTGTATCTGTCAGTATCGGTATTAATAGGGAATGTTTTTATTTTCTTCTTGTCATTTATATCAACGGCATTTTATGATATTATGTATGATTGACTGAATTCGTAATAAACCACTGCGTGGAGATGAATAATAATCAAATGATATACTATTAGAATATAAAATGGCAAGTAGCCACACATAAGCACACTACATGCCCGTAACGAAATGAAACACATTATTGGATAAATTCACCATTTTAGCGTAAGAAAATATGTAAAATCCAATAAGCTGATTTATTTCGTTAAAATGCAAGAGACTAAATAAAACAGCATGTCATATGTAAAATAAATATTACTCTTAATTGCATGGGGCCCACGAATATACACAACAAACGGCATTCGTGGCGCAGATCGTCTCACGTTATTCTAAATTGTGTGTGTTCCTATCTCGGAACACAGTGGCGGGCCGGGGGTACTGACGGCTTGACGACGTCATTGGGAGAAAATACTCAATGGGCGTCGGCCTGTATATACTCAATCGACTTAATGGCTACGAGTGGTAGGTTTTGTCCCGATGGACATAATGGCTACAGCAGTAGGTTTTCAGTTCCGATCGGGCTTAATGGGGGGTTAGGTTAGGTTAGTTTAGGTTTGTCCTCCCAACGACGTACATCAAGCCAAGGCACCGCTCGCCACTCATTCAGGCTCGTCACACTTCCTACAGTGCAGTGTACGGAGTGTGACGACTGCCCAATGAACTACAATAATGTGACCCGTTGACCTTTGAGCTGCACTTGTACCTTTGTGTCTTCTTTCTGTGTTTTATTATGAATTTTCCACTCTGTTTTCAATGTACTAGATAATCAGAACCCTGATTCTGAATTATGAAAGAAATGATAGGAAACCATATGTGGGGGAAACACTGTGTAACAAGAATGGTACGAGTTACTAATCTAAATGGTAACAATGGTAAAGCTAACTAATATACTATTATTGGGTTGGGTATTGTAGATTTAAAATATCCTAATATTGGGTATTGATAAGCGACTTATACATCTGCTTTTTCGTTGAATCTTTTACACTTAATGTTGTTTGTTTTCCAGAATCATCAGCATCTCCGCCCCCAGTTCCAAAGCAATCCTAGGGTCATGTTCACCCATTATCAAAAGCCGAATGTGTCAGGAAAAATTGGTCTTCAATGAAAAAAATAACAAACTCTCAAGTTGGTCACTATCACTCATTTCATGTTTAACAAACATTATTCAAATAATTTAACTAGGTTTAAGTAGGTGGGTTCTGTGTGCTGTAACCTCGGACACATCCTATTCCAGACTGTTATGCTATCAGAATGTAGGTGTTACTGACAACTAAAAGCACGATAGTTGCAAGTGTTTTAGTGTGTCATTATTATCTACATCCATTATAATAAGCCAGGCAGTGCGGAGTTATACTTGTCTGAGGTTTACTGCAGTGACCCTACCTTTTCAATGTGTGGAAAAAGTTATGGGACTGGTTCAAAAGCAGAATGGCAAAAATTGTGATTTGATATGAAATATGTTTGACATAATCCTAATGTTAATCACATTTCTTTTAATATAGTTGAGGTAGGTAGGGTTCTGTGTGCTGTAACCTCGGACACATTCTATTCCAGGGAGCTGTTATGCTATCCAGTATGTAGGTGATACTGACACACTAAAGAACAAGGACAACCTGAACAGGA
>JAXIVJ010000826.1:0-5000 GCA_036785665.1 Chirona hameri
GTAGGGCAACACTCGACAACAGCTGGCTTTCTATCAGGGCGGGACAACACAATCGCAGCTCTGATGAACAGGTGAGGGCTAAAATGACAAGTGTGCGTGCCAGACCGGGAGACGATATTCCCATCACTTACAAGCATGACATCAAGTGAAGAACCAGCCGAATATGTTGGGCGATCAATGACCTGGGACAGCGAGACATTTGACATAAACTCAGTCGGCGACAAGAAGGTTCAGCGGTAGTGGACAACAAGTGGCAGTTCAGGTCCCCGGTGACGATGACTGGCAGACCGGGATGACTGAGCACGGCGCCCTGGTACTGCCGCTCCATATACGAAGCAACATAGATAACATAGATAACAGAGCCCCATAGATACCAGAGCTACCTGATACTTGGAAACACCGGAGCTTAATATTAGGTATAGACAATTATTAGACATTATATATTCGTAACAATGATCAGCGTTATGCGACATTGAGTTAGCTGGCATTAGGTACAAACTGGAAGGGAAATATTCGCCTTTCGATCTATTTTTCTGCATTATCTTATTCAACATGTATGGTATTAAATTGATCGAGTCTCAATGTAAAAATGAAATCACAACTTTTCTGTTTCATTTTTTTTTTTGGGGGGGGGGGGATTACCAAAAGTACATATACTTCCTTCGGAGTTTATGATCGGTGTTGTCCCTTCACTATTGGAAGCGCGACATATCTGGCGCCTTTCTTTCAATCTGTTCAACGTTGAATAACTCTCGTTGAATAACCTCAACAAATCGCATACACTAAATACGTGGTCGTTGGGGGCCAAGTTAATCCGCCGAATGCATCACGGTTTTCTGAAATGTTTATTGATTAATTATGGGAAAATGGTTAATATAAATGTTTCATGTGGGCATTGCAATGTATTGAATACATGTATGTTGAAAATTCATGGGGAAAACATCCATTTTTTTAATGAGTCGAGAACACTCAATAGGTCACCGTCCGGGGCCAAACTTAAAGGGAAATAATGACCTTTTGATTTTGTTAGCAACAATTTCTTAGGCTACCGCTATGATTTTACAATTATTCTATTTAAATTTAAGAATTAAATAAAATTATTCCCATATTGAAAGTTGTAAGTTTGGAAAAAAAAAAAAAAACAAGTACCTTGTGTACTTCATGAAGGTCATTGACAAATTCATCCTTCCCTACCAGTATTTGCAAAGCACTACAAGCCACAATAGCAAAAGGCAAGAGAAATGCATATTGATACAATATTATTACGTCACAAGTTTCTGAAGTGTCAATTACTATGAAATACAGTGATACAATACCTTTAATAATGATTAACAAGAAAATTCAAACTATTTGAATAAGTTTTTAATTAGCTTTCAACTCAAAATCAGATATATTTTGCAATGCTACACAAGAATGGCACCAGTGACGTCATTGACAAAGCCTGCTGCGGGACTTGGGTATACTAATCAGGAACAACTCGCCACAATGGTAAAGTGCGCCGAGAAGCATGACAATGACTTTGTAAACAAATCGCCGACGCTAAATAGGTCGCCGTCGATGTGCATCGATGAGCTTCCGAATTAATTGCCAGTTTTGTGTTATTGTTTGTCAGTTTTTTTGGGAAAAATTCTTATTTTTCATGATAATATAAAGCATAGTGTTATATACAGCCACATAAAAATTATACAATACTCCTAATGTTGAAAACAAATGAATCGATTTTCATAAATTGAGGGTCGCAACCACTAACTATGCCGCCGTTGATGTGCATCGATGAGCTTCCGATTTTATTGCCACTTTTTCCAATCGCTGTTAGTTTTAGAAGATCGCCGGGCATATAATCACAACAAGCAGAACGCACAATATATTTTCCACTCCATTGCATAAAAAAACAATACGGGAAAAGCCCGCAGTTTGATGAGGACCAAAAGTACTTGCAAGTACCGGTCGTTAAAAGTGTGGAACGCTTATCAACTTTAACTTGAAATATCTTTCGGTAGGAAAGTTTTCATGCAAAATGTGATGAATTTACAATATATTTTGGTCTCGTTTGGCGATTTCAAGTGCTAACTCCATTTTTGTGGAAAAATGTCATTATTTCCCTTTAACTGCCGATTTCAATGCACTTTTTTCGAATGCCTGTTGATTGTTCAATAGAGTGCAGGGAACATATTACTTACCTTCATGATAAATAACAATGCGTAGGAATGGCTAATTTTAGCTCGGACTGTGAATTCGCCACCGGGTGAGTAGTTGCTGAGTACCGACCGTTATAAGCGTGGATCGCTTATCAACTTTAACTTGAAATATCTTTCGGTAGGAATGCTTATATGAAAAATGTGATCAATTTACAATATATTTTAGTCTCGTCTGTCGATTTAAATTAATAACTCCATTTTTGTAAGGAAGGGTGAATATTTCCCTTTAAGTTCATAAAGTCGGACTCGGTGTGACAATAAAATCGGTGTGAAATATTTCCGGGCCGAAAAAACGACAACCATAGCCTTTGTAAGCGGCTAAACGGGGCAGCATTTTCAAACGTTGTGCTGTGTAGAACGATAATTGGACAGCAACTCATTGTTTGTAGACAATAATTTACCGTTGTCAACGTTGTAAAGCGACTTGGTTTTCCGAGAATCAAAGTAATTGACGCCATATAACTCAGAAATTGCGGCGCCCTAGAACCCACCCCCCCCCCCAAAAAAAACAATTTCGAGAACATTTAACACTACGCAGAATAATGGCTTTGCAAAATAAACGTTAAGCACCTACCGATGTGTGCCTTTCCTGTCCTAAAATATTGCTTACAAATATAACTTGAAACCGAACTTGTATTCCCATGCACACTCAACACGGTTTTCTCAAATTGAAGCAGGGATGAGGAATGAGCCATGCGTCTAGCGCAGTCCGTTTAAATGCCTCCTCTGCACCTCGAAGGAGTGCCAAGATCGTCTGGGGCACGGGTGGAGTTCCCTATTCAAATGGTGGGGCAACTGTCCCACCAACTTTGTGTTTTGCCCCACCAACTTTTGTCAGATTTGAAGGTTTCCTGGCGTTAAAATGGTAATTTTTCCCTACAACCATGCCAAAAAGCCAGCTAATATGACATTTTGCCCCACCAACTTTTTCTGAAAAGCTCCACCCATGGTCTGGGAGGGGGGGGTTATGTTGTGCCATGATCCACTGCATGATAACCAAGTAAACATTGTGGTTGGCCATGTCTCTTGGTACAGGTCTGCCATGGTTGCAAACTCGCACAACCTGTCCTTTATTCCCCGACTAGCCCGACTAGCTTGCCCTCACCTCAGACCTCGGCTGCGCCAGTTGTTCCCACTGTTAACACTGATGGTTACGTTAGACTAGACGGCAAACCAGCCCGTTTGTGTTCACTTGCATGAGTGTTGCAGCTTGTCTACGTTCGATACTAATCCTCTCATAAACAATCCTCCCATTGAGCTATTAAAACTGCCATTTTCCAGCGTTCGCTCCAACCAGCCGATTGCCGCTGCTGGTTGGCCATGTTGATGCATGTGTCGTGCCCCGAGTCGCCGCGAACCGTTCACCGCGCGCCGTCTGACCTCTGCGCCCATTTCAGCCGGTGTGCTATGTTTTTGCGCCAGGGCCGCAGCCGGGACCGGAGGCGGGACGACGCCATGAACGACGTTCCTGGAGAGTACGACGAGTGCGACATGCCGCCACGGCCGCGCTACAACGGCAGACCGGGCACCGGCACGTACACGGGCCGCGGCGGAACGGAGGGCCTGCCCGGTCAGCCGCCGAGCCACTCGGACCTGCCGCTGCGCATCCTGGTCAACAGTGAGATGGTGGGGGGCGATCATTGGACGACAGGGTAACACCATCCGCCAGATCACACAGAGCACCCGCGCCAGGTGAGGAGTGAGGTCAGATCACCCAGAGTACACGGGTCAGGTGAGGAGGGAGGTCAGATCACCCAGAGTACACGGGTCAGGTGAGGAGGGAGGTCAGATCACCCAGAGCACCCGGGCCAGGTGAGGAGTGAGGTCAGATCACCCAGAGTACAGGGGTCAGGTGAGGAGGGAGGCTAGATCACACAGAGCACCCGGGCCAGGTGAGGAGTGAGGTCAGATCACACAGAGCACCCGCGCCAGGTGAGGAGTGAGGTCAGATCACCCAGAGTACAGGGGTCAGGTGAGGAGGGAGGCCAGATCACACAGAGCACCCGGAGCAGGCGAGGAGTGAGGTCATATCACCCAGAGCGCTCGCGCCAGGTGAGGAATTAGCGGAACAACCATAGTGATTACAGGGACGCACATATGAGCTGTTGGTGGATGGTGGATATTGCCAAGAGCACAGACCAGGGGAGGGATACAGACGCTCGACACGACGTATATAAGTAATATGTTGATTATTGGTAGCCACGTCGAAGCTGATTCTTCGATGTCCGTTGTTTTTATTTTTAGCATGCAATAAACAGTCCTTCGATATTCCATGATTAAGCCTGTGTTAGCCCCTTTAGCCCCTTTCCATTGGCGTCCGAGTGGCCTCTGATCTCTGCTTCCCCGATCCCCAGCCGTGCCCCTCCTCCGCTCCGCTCCCGTGCCGCGCCGCCCGACTCGGCCGGACCCAGTGGCAGCTGGGTCACTTAGTCTAAAGTCTCAACTGCACACAACTGCCGGCTAATCACCAACATGTGTCGGGTGCGGAGTGAGCAACACCAACACATCACCAACACCGACACATCACCGCGTCCCATGTCAGACCGTGCACCGGAGTGGCCACTGGGTCGTTGGATCCTATCAGCCCAGAGGGCATTGCACACATACGTGCAATGCTTCTCCGTGTCCCACGGGAACTCTGCATTGGGGTTGACGGGTGTACGACTGGCCTGCAATGCAGCCGGTCGCCGGATCACGGTGTCCACTCTCCACTGTGGCAGCTTCATTTGTGAGGGGGGGGCTGCTGGTATTACCTGTATCGATGCTACGGCTATCGTTATTTGTCTCGTTTTATTGTACTTT